>RXON01003819.1:0-30000 GCA_009667805.1 Leptobrachium leishanense
GGGTGTCTTTTTAGGGGTTCCTCTCTATATTTGGGGTGTGTGGGTGTGTTTTTACGGGTTCCTCCATATATTCAGGGTGTGTGGGTGTCTTTTTAGGGGCTCCTCCATATATTCAGGGTGTGCGGGTGTCTTTTTAGGGGTTCCTCTCTATATTTGGGGTGTGTGGGTGTGTTTTTACGGGTTCCTCCATATATTCAGGGTGTGTGGGTGTCTTTTTAGGGGCTCCTCCATATATTCAGGGTGTGCGGGTGTCTTTTTAGGGGTTCCTCTCTATATTTGGGGTGTGTGGGTGTGTTTTTACGGGTTCCTCCATAGAGTCAGGGTGTGCGGGTGTCTTTTTGAGGGTTCCTTTTAGGGTTGCACCGATACCGATACTAGTATCGATATCGGTGCCGATACCGGGTACTGCAGGAGTACTTGGTACTCGTGCAGTACCCCCGATATTTTTTTCTGATACCGGAAGCCGGCATTGAGCCGGCTTGCCGGTATCCTAGGGGCTGCGGCAGCTGTCTGCTCTATCGGCATTCGGACAGGCCCTGCAGCTGCTCTCCTCACTTTGTTTATACTTACCTTCCTTCAGCGACGCCTGGAAAGTCTTCGCGCGCCGCGCGCTCGTTGGAAGGACCTCAGCCGATCACATGGTCCCACGTGGTCGCGGCTGGGGACCTTCCAAGGAGCGCGCGCGCGAAGACTTTCCAGGCGTCGCTGAAGGAAGGTAAGTATGAGCGGAGAGTGGGGGCACATCCATGAGCAGGGGGGCATTATCCATGAGCTGGGGGCATTATCCATGAGCAGGGGGGCATTATCCATGAGCAGGGGGCATTATCCATGAGCAGGGGGGCATTATCCATGAGCAGGGGGGCATTATCCATGAGCAGGGGGCATTATCCATGAGCAGGGGGCAATATCCATGAGCAGGGGGGCACATCCATGAGCAGGGGGGCACTATCCATGAGCAGGGGGGCATTATCCATGAGCAGGGGGGCATTATCCATGAGCAGGGGGGCACATCCATGAGCAGGGGGGCAGGATATCCATGAGCAGGGGGGCATTATCCATGAGCAGGGGGGCATTATCCATGAGCAGGGGGCATTATCCATGAGCTGGGGGGCATATCCATGAGCTGGGGGGCATATCCATGAGCTGGGGGGGGCAGGATATCCATGAGCTGGGGCAATATCCATGAGACCTGGGGGCTTTATAGAAGGTCTGTTCTTCTTGGAAAGCGTCACATGGCATAAAATAAAAGTATCGGTGAGTACTTGAACAAGAGTATCTGTACTCGTACTCGGTCTTAAAAAAGTGGTATCGGTGCATCCCTAGTTCCTTTATATATTCAGGGTGTGCGAGTGTGTTTTTAGGGGTTCCTCCATATATTCAGGGTGTGTGGGTGTGTTTTAGGGGTTCCTCCATATATTCAGGGTGTGTGGGTGTGTTTTAGGGGTTCCTCCATATATTCAGGGTTGTGCGGGTGTATTTTTAGGGGTTCCTCCATATATTCAGGGTGTGCGGGTGTGTTTTTAGGGGCTCCTCCATATATTCAGGGTGTGCGGGTGTATTTTTAGGGGTTCCTCCATATATTCAGGGTGTGCGGGTGTGTTTTTAGGGGCTCCTCCATATATTCAGGGTGTGCGGGTGTGTTTTTAGGGGCTCCTCCATATATTCCGCGGTGTGCGGGTGTGTTTTTAGGGGTTCCTCTATATATTCAGGTGTGTGGGTGGGTGTGTTTTTAGGGGCTCCTACATATATTCAGGGGTAGGGTGTGGGTGTATTTTTAGGGGCTCCTCCATAATTCAGGGTGTGTGGGTGTGTTTTTAGGGGCTCCTCCATATATTCAGGGTGTGTGGGTGTGTTTTTAGGGGCTCCTCCATATATTCAGGGTGTGCGGGTGTCTTTTTAGGGGTTCCTCCATATATTCAGGGTGTGCGGGTGTATTTTTAGGGGTTCCTCCATATATTCAGAGGTGTGTGGGTGTCTTTTTAGGGGTTCCTCCATATATTCAGGGTGTGTGGGTGTGTTTTTAGGGGTTCCTCCATATATGCAGGGTGTGTGGGTGTGTTTTTAGGGGTTCCTCCATATATGCAGGGTGTGTGGGTGTATTTTTAGGGGTTCCTCCATATATTCAGGGTGTGTGGGTGTGTTTTTAGGGTTTGCTCTATATATTCAGGGTGTGCGGGTGCGTTTTGGGGGGGGTTGCATGTAGCTGGTCTTGCCTAGAGCGCAAAATAGTCTAGCACTGGCCCTGCCTACATTTTTGGGCAGCATTTTTTGGGCTGCGCAGCGTCGGGGTGTGTGAGTGTTACATTGTCGCACGCAGCATACGTTTCGCTAATCTTAAGGGCACATGTGGGGCGTCCGCTCGCGTCACCGGCTCAGCACCAACATGTTCTGTGTTTTGTAAATAGAGGTTTTCAGCAATATAAAAATTAACCCTTCAATCATTATTCTGGATACAAGCTGATACATTACGGAATGTGTGCGGCTGTCTGTGCGGTGTGGGAGTGGCTGAGCGGATGGGAGTGTGGGCGAGCAGGGCGAGCATGTAGCTTGTGGTTCAGTGTGAATTGAAAGCGTATCGTTGGCAGAGAGAGATGAGGAAACACGTGGCGGAGTGAGTCTGTATTGCTGAATGTGATGGGAAGTGGATGAAACCCCCGCTTCCTAGCGTGAGGTCACATTCTGCCGCCTCTCGGTTATTTCCCCCATCAAGATTTTTACCATAAACCCCTACATTTCATTGGATCTGTGTTAGATCCATTTGATCTCTGCGTTAGATCCATCTGATCAGTTGATCTCTGCGTTAGATCCATTTGATCTCTGCGTTAGATCCATTTGATCTCTGCGTTAGATCCATCTGATCAGTTGATCTCTGCGTTAGATCCATTTGATCTCTGTGTTAGATCATTTGATCAGTTGATCTCTGCGTTGGATCTAACGAAGAGATCAAATGGATCTATCTGATCAGTTGATTCTCTGCGTTCGATCCAGCAGAAAAGCCATATTAACAATTAATTACGGGGGGGGGCGTAACCCATCACCAGCCCCTCCCTCTTAACATAGAAGGGTCTATTCACAAAGCACGGAATTTCTTTGATTTAATGAATTTTTTAAAAATTGGCGAAACAAACACGTTGTCTGGAAAAAAAAAAGGCTTTTACTGAAAATGAAAAAAATAAACGGCCTTTTACATTTTTTTAAAGCGATTTGGTTTTTACATTGAAACCTGTGGGATTCGCCGGATAAACCTGACGAATTGGAAAAAAACCCACTGAAAATCAGGTCATTTTGCTGGAATTTCGGTGCAGTTCGGCGTTCTGTAAATATAAGGCTCGATAGTAGACATGTGCATTCGTTTTAGTACTAAAACGATTTAGTCAGAATTTTGGGATAATTTAGTTTTCGTATGACTCAAGAGAAACGAAACTGCTCAGTACAAAAAACGAAAGAAACTAAAATAAAATGCACTACATTTTAGTTTCAGTCCTTTTTGTGATATTACATTGAGTGAAGGAGACCAGTAATGAAGAGCGCAACATCCGAAGTTCTGCACCCTCCACATACCAATGCAGTAGGATGTTCTATACAGAGAGGGGCATTAATTAATGCAGGATTATGTTCTATACATTATACAGAGAGGGGTATTAATGCAGGAGGATGTTATATACATTATACAGAGAAAGGTATAAATTGAGGAGGATGTTCTATACAGAGAGGGACATTAATTAATTCAGGAGGATGTTCTATATATTATACAGAGAGGGGTATTAATAAATGCAGGTGTATGTTGTATACATTATACAGAGAGGGGTATTAATTAATGCAGGAGGATGTTCTAAACATTATACAGAGAGGAGCGTTTTTTTTTAGCCCTTTAAATCCAGTGGCTGTGAGCGCTGAGATCGGCAGCTTGTTACATTATCTCTCAGTACAATGTATCAGGCTCAGCTGTTACAGTAACTGACTGTAACAGCGCTCAGAGTTTCAGTAAAACAAGGAAATAATATTGTTCTAACTCTTATATTATAAAATATTATTTACTAGTTTTACTGAAACTCTGAGCGCTGTGATGAGCAGCAGTCAGTTACTGTAACAGCTTTGCCTGACACGGGGCAGTAATTACAATGTTGGTGCTAACTTAACCAGAGCTGTTGTAAACTGAAAACCTCCATAGACTATAATGGCTCTGGGAAGTTTACAACAGCTCTGGTTAAGTTAGCACCAACTATGTAATATGGCCCACATTGTGCTGAGAGTGAGAGATACTGTAACAAGCAGCGATCTCAGCCCTCTGAGGAGCCACTACAATAGTAATTGTATCCACTGGTTTTCGGATGAATGAAATTAGTTTTCATACTAAAGAACTGAAAACGAATTTCTTTAGTAACTAAATAAATTGCATTTTAGGACTAATCCATTAGTTCAAAACGAAATTTTGTGCTGTGCACATGTCTATTCGATAGTCACATCATCACATGGGGCAATTTCGGTGGCCACCAAAAGGCAGTGATTTGCGCCCTATTTTGCTGTTTTTGGTGAATTGGCAGCTTCGGGAACGGACGAATTGACCCGAAATTGCATCAAACGTTGCATCTACTGCCCTGTCAGAGGCAAACGCGGAGCTCGGTGAATAACCTCGCAAGATCACAGAGATCTAATGGGATCTATTGGAATTGTTACATTTTAATCACCATGTGCTGATAAATCAACGGAATAAAACCCTTCATCCAATGAACACCCGGCAGCCTGAAGGGGGGGGGGGCAGACCCTCCCAATATCTCAGTAATTATGTGAGATCTGACGTTAAAACCACTTGATCTAATGAAGATCTATCAGATGGAGGTTTTTCAGAATTTTTGATTTGGGGGGGCACGGGGGGGCACCCCCCCCTGGGCAGCCCCCCCTCATTCCAGCCCCTTCTATCTCAGTAATTATGTGAAATCAAACAAAATAACTGGTTTATCAAATCGACCGAAATACATAACATTTTGTCCTATTTTCTGTTAGGGGGGTCCCGTGGTGACGGGTTAAAGCCCCCGATTTCCCCCCCCCCCCAGCTAGTGTTAATATGGCGGCTTCTTCTGAGCTGGATCAAACCTAAAGATCACCTGATCTAACCTGATCTAGCACAGAGCCAATGAAATGCAGGGGTTTCTATAAGGATGTTCATGGGGGGCTGACACGGCTGTGGTGCAGTATCTCGCTCCTCTCCTTCTGGCCGCAATGTAATGGCTCCTATACAAAGTACAGGGTGCGTTAATTCGCAGTAACGTGACGCAGTGACTGAGCGCGCGGCGGGATAGGAACGCCAGCCGTCAGCTTCACAGCCAGGGAGGAACAGGTCCTGTAATGTTACTGATATGGTGAGGATGTTACTACATTCCCAGTATGAGATGTAAAGAATCCAGCCTCACATTGTGTCACTCACCTCGGTATTCACAGGACCCTGTATAGAAGCCTCCTCACCCCCTGCGCAGCCACACGCAGCCACACGCAGCCACACGCAGTCTGAGCGAAGTCCGCGCTTTCCCTTTCACTTCTTGCTTTAGGGTTGTCACCTTGTCTTAAAGCCAAACCCCAACAATCTGACACTGAGCGACAAACGTCTATATAGTATATACGCTATGTGTGTATTGTGATTAAATCCACAGGAGATAACGTGTTATTTAATCACAACTTTCCAATTAGTATAAAAGCAGCTTTCTGGAAACACCACGAGCATGAAACGGTTAATGTGAGCTCAGCGCACGGGGTGACAGTAAAAGGGCTCAGCAGCGATGGGGTTAATGTGAGCTCAGCGCACGGGGTGACAGTGAAAGGGCTCAGCAGCGATGGGGTTAATGTGAGCTCAGCGCACGGGGTGACAGTGAAAGGGCTCAGCAGCGATGGGGTTAATGTGAGCTCAGCACACGGGGTGACGGTGAAAGGGCTCAGCAGCGATGGGGTTAATGTGAGCTCAGCGCACGGGGTGACAGTGAAAGGGCTCAGCAGCGATGGGGTTAATGTGAGCTCAGCGCACGGGGTGACGGTGAAAGGGCTCAGCAGAGATGGGGTTAATGTGAGCTCAGCGCACGGGGTGACAGTGAAAGGGCTCAGCAGCGATGGGGTTAATGTGAGCTCAGCGCACGGGGTGACGGTGAAAGGGCTCAGCAGAGATGGGGTTAATGTGAGCTCAGCGCACGGGGTGACAGTGAAAGGGCTCAGCAGAGATGGGGCTAATGTGAGCTCAGCGCATGGGGTGACAGTGAAAGGGCTCAGCAGCGATGGGGTTAATGTGAGCTCAGCACACGGGGTGACAGTGAAAGGGCTCAGCAGAGATGGGGTTAATGTGAGCTCAGCGCACGGGGTGACGGTGAAAGGGCTCAGCAGAGATGGGGTTAATGTGAGCTCAGCGCACGGGTGACGGTGAAAGGGCTCAGCAGAGATGGGGTTAATGTGAGCTCAGCGCACGGGGTGACAGTGAAAGGGCTCAGCAGAGATGGGGTTAATGTGAGCTCAGCGGCACGGGGTGACAGTGAAAGGGCTCAGCAGAGATGGGGTTAATGTGAGCTCAGCGCACGGGTGACGGTGAAAGGGCTCAGCAGAGATGGGGTTAATGTGAGCTCAGCGCACGGGGTGACAGTGAAAGGGCTCAGCAGTGATGGGGTTAATGTGAGCTCAGCGCACGGGGTGACAGTGAAAGGGCTCAGCAGAGATGGGGTTAATGTGAGCTCAGCGCACGGGCAGGGCCGGATTAAGATCTCTATGGGCGGGAGCTGAATATTTTGGTGGCTTTTTTTGGAATTTAGTGAAATGACAACATATTTTAGGCTATTTAATATTGCATATATATATATGTATATCTTACCAGGAAGATACTATGTGAGGACATTTCCATTCAGATTTCAATCATCACAGCGTGTAAAATATTTTTTTCACATTTTATCATTCAAACCTCTGGTTATATATTCTATAGAGAATTCTTGTTAAAAAATAAATAAATGGGAAACTGTAACTGCATTTTTCTGAGAAAATATACAATTTAACCCACAAATGTGATATTTCCCATGTACTTTGGATAATAGTGTTTTATGAATAACAAGGTGGAAAGCCTGCCCAGAGGGCAGTCTATTGTGGATATACTGCCCCAGCTCATGGATATTGTCCCCAGCTCGTGGATATTTGCCCCCAAGCTCTCATGGATATATGCCCCAGATCAGACCCCAGACCAGACATGGGGCGGCTGTTCGAATGCTCTATCGGCATTCGGACAGCCGCCCCATGAGCTCCGTCTCCATACTTACCTTCCCGAGCAGCGAAGTGAAAGTTTCCCCGCTTCCGCTCGTTGAAGGACCCAAGTCGCGGTCACGTGGGACTCCCACGTGACCGGGGCTTGGGTCTTTCAAAGAGCGGAAGCGAGGGAACTTTCCCTTCGCCGCTCGGGGGTTGGATGCGCGCGGCAGCCGGGTAGAGGCTGCGAGCGCAGCCTCTACCCGGCTGCTGTGTGCATCTTGTAACCGCCGCGGCGAGCGCACAGCCGGCTCGTGCCGCAGCGGTTGCATGCGCGCGCAACCAACCGCCGCTGGTTGCGCGCGCATGCGCAGAGTAAGGCTTGGCGACGGACACGCCAAGCCTTACTCAATTATAGTATAGATATGACTATGTATAAAACACTGACCTTGCTCCCAGCGTGGGAAATGAGAAGGTGAGTAATAGCAGTGGTAATGCTCATTTTATATATGACAAATGGACAATACCATCGCTTTGGAACAAAAAATAAATAAAAACGTTTTTTGTTTTCTTTTTCCTTTAGATTTTACATTGTCATGTTTGGTATCAATGCAAAGGCCAGACTCTGTCCTGTCTGATGCCTCATTTGACCTTGGAAAGTGTAAAGATTAGTGGCGCAGGGTTCCAAAGCCCCCCCCCCCCCAGTGCACTTCGCTGCAGTGCGGGGGGTTTAGGTTCTTGATGTACAATTTGTAATAATGGATTGTACCATCACCTCCACGCTTGTTAGTGACATGAAAAATGAGATGGTGAGTTACTGCAGCATCATTCTTCCCTTTATTATTGAAAAATATTGCTGTGTTAGAAAGAAAAATAAAGAAATTTTTATTGTTACATAAAACCTGGTCATGTGTGGTATCATCGGAAAGATCATGCTCTGACCTTTCCAGTGATACCTCATATGACCCTGTAGCTGCTATAGAGGTGGAGATATAGTGGTCCAAATTCCCATCAATGCAGACAAATTTATCCTTTCTGGGGCATGGGCCTGGAGCTGCTGCTCCATCTGCCCCTATGTTAATCCGGCCCTGCGCACGGGGTGACAGTGAAAGGGCTCAGCAGCGATGGGGTTAATGTGAGCTCAGCGCACGGGGTGACAGTGAAAGGGCTCAGCAGCGATGGGGTTAATGTGAGCTCAGCGCGCGGGGTGACAGTGATGGGGTTAATGGGAGCTCAGCGCGCGGGGTGACAGTGATGGGGTTAATGGGAGCTCAGCGCGCGGGGTGACAGTGATGGGGTTAATGGGAGCTCAGCGCGCGGGGTGACAGTGATGGGGTTAATGGGAGCTCAGCGCGCGGGGTGACAGTGATGGGGTTAATGGGAGCTCAGCGCGCGGGGTGACAGTGATGGGGTTAATGGGAGCTCAGCGCGCGGGGTGACAGTGATGGGGTTAAGGGAGCTCAGCGCGCGGGGTGACAGTGATGGGGTTAATGGGAGCTCAGCGCGCGGGGTGACAGTGATGGGGTTAATGGGAGCTCAGCGCGCGGGGTGACAGTGATGGGGTTAATGGGAGCTCAGCGCGCGGGGTGACAGTGATGGGGTTAATGGGAGCTCAGCGCGCGGGGTGACAGTGATGGGGTGCTATTGATTTGTCCATTCACAGAATTCCACCGAAATTTCCACCAAACGCCCTGATTTTGGCTGTTTCCGTTCAACCGGTTTAATCCGATGTAATTAATGGAAATTCTTCCTTTTTTTTTTAAGACCATTTATTTAATTTTCATTTTTTTTTTCTTAAGTCTTATATTTTTTTTCCCAGTTCGGTGGAATTTGCCGGAGCCAATATGGCGGTTATCGGCGCTTTTCACCCACATCTGATAATTGCTTCAGTGACTCCTTTTTGACAGGCGGCAAAATGAAAAGCATTGAGATATTTAGTTCTGAATAAAGAGTTAATGAGCCAAGACTGCTGAATGTGCGCCAAATAATGTGGGAGGTCCTGGCAGGATGCGCTCACGCGATTGGTTTCTGGGGAATTTGAAGGAAAGCACAGTGAAGGTTGTATAAGGAGTGGGAGTGTCCCTTCACTTGCCGCTGTTGCCGGGTCGGTTTTGGGGAGAGAAGATGTTTTTTTTTCCTCCCTCCCTCTTTTTTTTGTTTTGTTTGCTGTGTTGTTTTTATTTCAGGATTGTCACAGCTCTTATGGTGGGATAGAAGCCCCTGGTCGCGCTATGTAAAATTTACACTCATAAAGGGAGCATTGAGAGGAGGTTTCTGATCAGAATAAATTTGACAGAGGCCGAACTTCGTAAGTGTCTGCTGGGACAATGCCGCGCAGGTGACCGATGGATGGAGCATAATCTTGTCTGATGTTAAGAAATGATCGTTGTGTTATTGTTTCACAATGTGCTGACCAGGTTATATATAACATCGAAAAACTCTCATCTAAACTTTACCCCAAACTAGGTGCCCTGTACAGAAACAAATCCTGCCTGAGCCCCGCGGTAAGAAAGCAGATTGTACAACAAATGCTTATGCCGGCTATTGATTATGGAGATGTAGTGTATGCAGCCGCCCCGCAAACGCACCTTCAGAAACTTACTGCATTGTGTAACTCATTCTGCCGCTTTGCATTACAATGTAACTACATCACCCACCATTGTGACATGTTAAAAGAACTAAACTGGCCATCGCTGGAGTCTAGACGCACCCTTCACCTTTCCAGCCTGGTGTTTAAGAGCTTTTCTGGGAAGCTGCCACCCTACCTGAATATGCTGCTTCCCCCGGCAGTTCCCTCATCCTATAACCTCCGATCCAGGACCAGCACCTTACTTGCAATACCACAATACAAAAAGACAGTGGCTCGGTCCTCATTTTCCTACAGAGCAACACAAATATGGAATAACCTCCCAGACACCATCAAATGTTCTGAAAACGAGAGAAATCTCAATGTATCCTTCCTGGTAAAACACTTTATAAATAAATGTAAATAAAGCTGTTACCGAGCCCTTTTCCACTTATACAGGCGTCCCGTGTGTTATTGGTGGGTTTGGGGATTGGTTGGTGGTGGAATCTTTTGGTGGGGCGTTTGTGAAGTCATGTGTTCAGTTTTGCGAGTAGATCCCGATGGGTTTGTTATTTGCTTCTTCTTGTTATAAAGCCTCGAAAAAGAGATTTACCCGGCGACAGGTGATAAGGAGTCAGTCAGATTTTTCATTGGGCATGTCTGCAACTTGTTCATCCAATCCTCTGCCAGACCTCACCACACCCTGCACTAACATCAGTGTATGTATAACATGAGGCCGGCAGCAGCACAGGAGAACAGCAGGAGGGTCTGCGTTCCCTCTAAGCCAGAGATGTCAAACTCCGGCACCCCAGTTACTGATGCCTACATTTCCCAAAATTCTTTGAATGTAATAGATTGCTGGAGAATCATGGGAGTTGTAATCCGAAACCTCTGGGCTGGCCGGAGTTTGACAGCCGTGCTCGACGCAGACCGTTTGTGAGTGACTCCGCACAGGCACCACAAACACAGGAATTACCGTGCGGACACATAGCGGCATAAAAAACAACCCTAGACTGAACCACAAGCAACCTCCCAGCGGGGCAAAATGGCAACAATGACACCGAACGTAGATACATGGAACAGCCTCCCAGTGGGAGTGAGACACAGGTCACTTTGGACTTGGGGTGCATAGACCTGGAGGCATATTTGTAGGGTGCAGGCCTCCTTTGTGAGCATAATGTTTGTGTAATATGGGATTAAGCAAGAATGCTATTGTCCATTTGAATAGTTTGTAAATCTGCTGCCTGTAATCTGTTATCCTGATTCCCATTGTCCGGCCACATTAGAAATGTTACACAAAGTTTAATCGGTCTACCTAATTAGGTTTCACATTCCAAGAAGTAAATGTTTGTCCAATTGTCTGTTTCGGTCTGGTTAGGTCCCCCAGTGTTTTCTAAGGGCCGTTTTGTGTATGTAAATGACCCATGTGTGACCGTATAGATATGTGTGTCCCCTAATTAAACCAGTTCTATTCTGACCCTACATGCAGTCATGACTCAAAGCAAAGCTCAGATCTACAACCACGGCTTATTTCTGGGGGACACTAGCAAGTTCTCTACGTGTACCTGTCTTTAAGCTGCGGCTAAGGACCGGGAGAAAGTAGTCCCTAGGAGGACACAGGGGTCCAGCAAGGAAGCGGCATTGGCAGATGTAACCCAGTTGGGCACTGAGATCTGTTACAGGGAGCACTAAAAGTGATATAGAAAGGGTAGTAGATACTGCCCCCACTGAGACTATTCCATGTATCTACTACCCTTTCTATATCACTGTTACTGCTCCCACTGAGACTATTCCATGTATCTACTGCCCTTTCTATATCACTGTTACTGCTCCCACTGGGAGGATATTCCATGTATCTACTACCCTTTCTATATCACTGTTACTGCTCCCACTGGGAGGCTATTCCATGTATCTACTTCCCTTTCTATATCACTGTTACTGCCCCCACTGGGAGGCTATTCCATGTATCTACTACCCTTTCTATATCACTGTTACTGCTCCCACTGGAGGCTATTCCATGAATCTACTACCCTTTCTATATCACTGTTACTACTGCTCCCACTGGGAGGCTATTCCATGTATCTACTACCCTTTCTATATCACTGTTACTGCTCCCACTGGGAGGATATTCCATGTATCTACTACCCTTTCTATATCACTGTTACTGCTCCCACTGGGAGGCTATTCCATGTATCTACTACCCTTTCTATATCACTGTTACTGCTCCCACTGGGAGGATATTCCATGTATCTACTACCCTTTCTATATCACTGTTACTGCTCCCACTGGGAGGATATTCCATGTATCTACTATCCTTTCTATATATTCACTGTTACTGCCCCCACTGGGAGGCTATTCCATGTATCTACTACCCTTTCTATATCACTGTTACTGCTCCCACTGGGAGGATATTCCATGTATCTACTACCCTTTCTATATCCCTGTTACTGCTCCCACTGGGAGGATATTCCATGTATCTACTATCCTTTCTATATATTCACTGTTACTGCCCCCACTGGGAGGCTATTCCATGTATCTACTACCCTTTCTATATCACTGTTACTGCTCCCACTGGGAGGATATTCCGTGTATCTACTACCCTTTCTATATCCCTGTTACTGCTCCCACTGGGAGACTATTCCATGTATCTACTACCCTTTCTATATCACTGTTACTGCTCCCACTGGGAAGCTATTCCCTGTATCTACTACCCTTTCTATATCACTGTTACTGCTCCCACTGGGAGGCTATTCCATGTATCTACTACCCTTTCTATATCACTGTTACTGCTCCCACTGGGAGGATATTCCATGTATCTACTACCCTTTCTATATCACTGTTACTGCCCCCACTGGGAGACTATTCCATGTATCTACTACCCTTTCTATATCACTGTTCTCATGGCTGTGCCCCCCGTGCCTTTACTGTCCAGTTATAAGTAATTGGTCCCTTACTTACAATAAACCCACCTTATTGGTCGCCCCTCTCAGGTTTCTCTCTGTACCCGGAGCTACCAGGAAGTGTAATGTTTATTATGGTGATCACTTTTCTGGATAAGATCCACAGGAGAGGTTTACCCGGCGACAGCTGATGCTTACTGTCATTCTTCATCCAATCCGGACAAATGTTGTGACTTTTGTAGGTGTGGCTTTATGACATTACAGGAGACCAGATACCTGCTCCTCACTCAGCACAATCTCCGAGTCCACTGAGACACGTATTAACCACTTCACTGCTGAGCCATTAACCCCCTGTGTGCTGAGCTCATTTTCACGGTTTTGTGTTTGTTGAATATCTCCGAGGTTTTAATTCGGCCAATAATAGGAATAAATGGGATTTATGGGATTTGTGTGCGTTGACGCAGAGGCTTTGCTCTTTCCATGTTAATGATCACGGCTGGGTGGACAGAAGCTGCCGGATAAAATCTCATTGAGCCGGCGAGTCGCTGATAACGCTTAGCGTCGCTTTCCGTGGAGTGAATCGCTGCGTCTCCGTATCAGACTGTGAGCAGGAATAAGAAATAAATACTAAAACAAGTGCAACGTTAAGTTACTGGTTTCTAACCAATGAGAGCAGAGCATCTCTGAAGCCGACAGATACCAGGGCCATGTTTATTTCCGCTGCATGCAAAGACTTCTCGTCACAGCTATCGTGTAAGATGTCATTGTGAATAAGCCTCGTCTGTAAGGCCGGACGTCCACTGGATCCGTAGTCATGTGACCGACTTGGTCGTCAGACTAGGAACGATATCAGTCGCGCGACTTGGTCTGACGAGGGTCGTCCATTGCATCAGACGCGCGATCAGCGGCAGCTATGGACCCAAAAAGCAGTTTATTCTTGTTTTCTATTGCATATCTTTGGAAACGCTGCCGTCCTCTGTCTGTCTGTCTGTTCCTCTGTCTGTCTGTTCCTCTGTCTGTCTGTCTGTTCCTCTGTCTGTCTGTTCCTCTGTCTGTTCCTCTGTCTGTCTGTCTGTTCCTCTGTCTGTCTGTTCCTCTGTCTGTCTGTCTGTTCCTCTGTCTGTCTGTCTGTTCCTCTGTCTGTGTCTGCAGAAATGGATATGGAGGAGCAGCGCTAGTTCGGTGTGATTTTTAATCCCTTTGCGCAGCTGAAAAAGTACCTAAAATTCATTCACCCTGTCCCCTACCCAAACATGGCGAGTCCCACCCATCCCACATACACAAAATATAAATATCAACAAATTGTATATAATAGTGTTTTTGAGCTGCTAAAGGAGACCCTGAGGGGGGTCGTGGCCACAACACGCCGGCTACAGACTCTCTCAATCGGTTATTTTCCGGCTAAACCCACCGGCACAGCCACCTACATTGAGGAATCCCGGCGGAAACCCCGAGGAGACCCAACCACTGGAGGCTTACAACATACCGCAGAGGAGGACTATGAATAAAAGCGGGGGAAGGGTCACCCTTATGGACCCACAGGCCTTCTAAGTGAGCCAGATAAGACACTTGGCTCCAAATCACGTGAGTGGGTCCACTTTATATTCCATACCAGAATCCCTGTGTATATCAGTGCGCACTATGTCCCTTTTCCTTTACATTTGAGGGAGAAACGACAGCGAGGCACCAGGATTGTTTATACTGTTACTATGACACTCAACACGAGATTCACAAACCTGTTTGTTAAAGGGACCAGATCCTCCAGTAATCCGGCAACTCAATGGTCAAATTTAGTTCTCTTCATAATTTGCAATCCTTGGCCTAAACCTGCCAACAAGCGTTTTGGACTCCTTTTAAGATACTATTATGGACTATTGACTGCAATATGCACTTTCAACCACCAGGTGACACTGTGGAGAAATGCGATTGTATATGAAAACATGTTGTATTAGCTGGATGGGATAATTTCGCTGCCGCTGAAGATCGGCGAACGGTAGCAAACTGCATCGTATTTCGTTGTCAATTCACTTGTATTTGGGGAATTGACAACTTTGTGAATAGACGAACTGCCCCAAAATTCCACCGTATGGTAAGTCACCATTCAATGGTCTTCGGGGGCAAATTCAGCGCTTTTTAGATAACCCCTTCTGCGTTACTTTCTCCCTTTTATCTCTGATCACACATGTCATTATGGGGCCGTCATTTTTATATACACATTTATTCACAGGAAAAACGCAGCAGGACTCGGGGTTAAGAATGAAAGAGAAAATAACATATCCCGTGTGACCGGCCTGAGTCACCCAGACAGACGAGGAATAACATCATTTGACTTTCGTTTTTGTTTTGGATTCCGCACTTTAGGGGACACTATATTGAAAGATAGTTTCCTCTTTTCTTTTTTGCCCTTAAATAATTGGGTAGATCCGGTTGACAACCTCTGGCCAATCATTTTGTATTATTAATTTCTTTTTAGGTGATATAACTCAAGTTGTCTCCCGCACTGTGCACTACTGCTCCTCGTTCCCCCTCGCCGTGCGCTGTTCCTCCTCTTTCCCCCTCGCCACGCGCTGCTCCTTTTTTCACCCTCGCCGTGTGCTGCTCCTCCTCTTTCACACTCGCCGTGTGCTGCTCCTCCTCTTTCACACTCGCCGTGCGCTGCTCCTCTTTCACCCTCACTGTGCGCTGCTCCTCCTCTTCCCCCTCGCTGAGTGCTGCTCCTCCTTCCCCCCCTCACCACACACTGCTCCTCCTCTTTCCCACTTGCCGTGCGTGCGATGCTCCTCCTATTTCCTCCTTGCCACACGCTGCTCCTCCTCTTTCACCCTCGCACGCGCTGCTACTCCTCTTTCCCCCTCGCCGTGTGCTGCTTCTCCTCTTTCACCCTCGCCGTGCGCTGCTTCTCCTCTTTCACCCTCACACGCGCTGCTACTCCTCTTTTCCCCTCGCCGTGTGCTGCTTCTCCTCTTTCACCCTCGCCGTGCACTGCTCCTCCTCTTCCCCCCTGCTGTGCGCTGCTCCTCCTCTTTCCTCTTCACCACGCGCTGCTCCTCCTCTTTCCCCCTTCACCACATGCTGCTCCTCCTCTTTCCCCCTCGCCACGCGCTGCTCCTCCTCTTTCCCCTTCAAAAGATGCTGCTCCTCCTCTTTCCCCCTCGCCACATGCTGCTCCTACTCTTTCCCCCTCGCCGCGCGCCGCTCCTCTTTCCCCCCTTGCTGTACGCTGCCCCTCCTCTTTCTCCCTCACCACATGCTGCTCCTCCTCTTTCCCCCTTCACCACATGCTGCTCCTCCTCTTTCCCCCTCGCTGTGCGCTGCTCCTCCTCTTTCCCCCTTCAAAAGATGCTGCTCCTCCTCTTTCCCCCTCGCCACATGCTGCTCCTCCTCTCTTTCCCCCTCGCCACACACTGCTCCTACTCTTTCCCCCTTGTCACACGCTGCTCCTCTTTGCCGCGCGCCGCTCCTCTTTCCCCCCTTGCTGTACGCTGCCCCTCCTCTTTCTCCCTCACCACATGCTGCTCCTCCTCTTTCCCCCTTCACCACATGCTGCGCCTCCTCTTTCCCCCTTCACCACATGCTGCTCCTCCTCGCCACACGCTGCTCCTCCTCTTTCCCCCTTCACCACATGCTCTCCTCCTTTCCCCCTCGACACATGCTGCTCCTACTCTTTCCCCCCTTGCCACACGCTGCTCCTACTCTTTCCCCTCTCGCCACACGCTGCTCCTCCTCTTCCCCCTCGCTGTGCGCTGCTCCTCTTTCCCCCCTTGCTGTATGCTGCCTCTCCTCTTTCTCCCTCACCACATGCTGCTCCTCCTCTTTCCCTCTCACCACCACACGCTGTTCCTCCTCTTTCCCCCCTTGCCGCGTGCCGCTCCTTCTCTTTCCCCCCTCGCTGAGCACTGCTCCTCCTTTCCCCCTCACCACATGCTGCTCCTCCTCTTTCCCCCTCGCTGTGTGCTGCTCCTCCTCTTTCCCCTTCACCACATGCTGCTCCTCCGCTTTCCCCCTCGCCACACACTGCTCCTCCTCTTTCCCCTTCACCACATGCTCTCCTCCTTTCCCCCTCGCCGTGTGCTGCTCCTCCTCTTTCACCCTCACACGCGCTGCTACTCCTCTTTCCCCCTCGCCACACGCTCCTCCTCCTCTTTCCCCCTTGCCGTGCGATGCTCCTCCTCTTTCCCCCTCGCCACACGCTGCTCCTACTCTTTCCCCCTCGCTGTGCGCTGCTCCTCCTTTCCCCCTCACCACACGCTGCTCCTCCTCTTTCCCCCCTTGCCGTGCGATGCTCCTCCTCTTTCCTCCTTGCCACACGCTGCTCCTCCTCGTTCCCCCTCGTCCCACGCTTCTCCTCTTCCCCCTCGCCGTGTGCTGCTCCTCCTTTCACCCTCGCCGTGCACTGCTCCTCCTCTTTTACCCTTGCCGTGCGCTGCTTCTCCTCTTTCACCCTCGCCGTGCGCTGCTTCTCCTCTTTCACCCTCGCCTTGCGCTGCTCCTCCTTTTCCCCCCTCGCTGTGCGCTGCTCCTCCTTTTCCCCCTTCACATGCTGCTCCTCTTTCCCCCTCGCCACATGCTGCTTCTCCTCTTTCCCCCTTCACCACATGCTGCTCCTCTTTCCCCCTCGCCACACGCTGCTCCTCTTTCCCCCTCGCCACATGCTGCTCCTCTTTCCCCCTCGCCACACACCGCTCCTCTTCCCCCCTTGCTTTACGCTGCCCCTCCTCTTTCACCCTCACCACATGCTGCTCCTCCTCTTTCCCCTCGCCACACGCTGCTCCTCCTCTTTCCCCCTCGCCACGCACCACTCCTCCTCTTTCCCCCCTTGCTGTTCGCTGCTTCTCTTTCACCCACCCCGTGCGATGTTCCTCCTCTTTCCCCTCTCGCTGTGCGCTGCTCCTCCTCTTTCCCCTTCACCACATGCTGCTAGTCCTCTTTCCCCCTCACCGTGCGCTGCTCTTCCTCTTCCCCCCTCGCTGTGTGCTGCTCCTCCTCTTTCCCCCTCGCCAAACGCTGCTCCTCTTTCCCCCTCGCCACACGCTGCTCCACTTTCCCCCCTCGCCACATGCTGCTCCTCCTCTTTCCCCCTCGCCACATGCTGCTCCTCCTCTTTCCCCCTCGCCACATGCTGCTCCTCCCCTTTCCCCCTCACCACACGCTGCTCCTCCCCTTTCCCCCTCCCCACATGCCGCTCCTCCTCTTTCCCCCTCGCCACACGCTCCTCCTCCTCTTTCCCCCTCACCACACACTGCTCCTCCTCTTTCCCCCTCGCCACACGCTGATCCTTCTCTTTCCCTCTTGCTGAGTGCCGCTCCTCTTTCTCCCCTCGCTGAGCCCTGCTCCTCCTTTCCCCCTCACCACACGCTGATCCTCCTCTTTCCCCCCTCGCTGTGTGCTGCTCCTCCTCTTCCCCCCTCGCTGTGTGCTGCTCCTCCTCTTTCCCCTTCACCACATGCTGCTCCTCCTCTTTCCCCCTCGCCACACACTGCTCCTCCTCTTTCCCCCTCGCTGTGCGCTGCTCCTCCTCTTTCCTCCTTCACCATATGCTGCTCCTCTTTCTCCCTCACCACACACTGCTCCTACTCTTTCCCCCTCAGCACACGCCGCTCCTCTTTCCCCCCTTGCTGTACGCTGCCCCTCCTCTTTCTCCCTCACCACATGCTGGTCCTCCTCTTTCCCCCTCGCCACACGCTGTTCCTCTTCTTTCCCCTCGCCGTGTGCCGCTCCTCCTCTTTCCTCCTCACTGAGCGAAGCTCCTCCTTTCCCCCTCACCACACACTGCTCCTCTTTCCACCTTGCCATGCGATGCTCCTCCTCACTAGGGATGAGCGGTTCGGGTTCGGACAGTTCGGAGTTCGGCCCGAACTTAGCTTGTTCGGGTAGATCGCGAACTCCGAACATTTCCGGGTGTTCGGCGCATGTTCGAGTCCACAATGCATCACAATGGCCCACAATGCATTTTCCCACTGGCCTGAAGCTCGTAATTGGTTACAGCCTTGCACCTGACCACAGGTCTGGTGCAAAACAGGTTCAACAGTATGCCAATCACCGCTCAGAGTCCTGATTGGGCAAAGTCCCGCAGCACACTATATAACGTTTCCACGCGCCGATTCTGCACGAAATTTCAGAGGAGATTGTTGTGTGTTGTTACTGCCGGTCTGCCACGCTACTGGGGGGGTCTCATTTCTACAAAATATCAGGGAATTGATATGTGTGTCTTGTCACTGTGCCAGCAAGTTTTTTTGGGGTCACTAATTTCTTTAAAACATTTGTGAATTGAGGTGATCTGTGTCTCGTCACACAGCCAGTACCACGCAGTATTTTGGGGCTCACTAATTTCTACAAAACATTTGTGAATTGAGGTGATCTGTGTCTTGTCACACAGCCAGTACCACGCAGTATTTTGGGGCTCACTCATTTCTACAAAATATTTGGGAATTGTTATAATCCGTGTGTTCTCACTGGCTGCCACCCATCAAGGGGTCTCACTGATTTATAGGAGGTTTCACTGCCACCCATCAAAGGGTCTCACTGATTTTTAGGAGGTTTCACTGCCACCCATCAAAGGGTCTCACTGATTTATAGGAGGTTTCACTGCCACCCATCAAAGGGTCTCACTGATTTATACCAGAGTTCTGTAAATCTTTAATCTTTATACCAGAGTTGAATCAGAGTTCTGTATATATTTAATCTATATATCACTCACCATGTCTGAAAGAACAAAAAGGACAGGCAGACGTTCCCAGACACAGATAAGAGGGCAAGCAGCCCCTGTGTCGGGAGGCTGTGCCTCTGGTCGTGGTGGACGTGGTGCATCCTCTACAGGGGCACGCTTGTCCTTTATAACTGGTGCTGGCCGTCTTCTTAACCTGCAGCAAAATACAGAGGATTTGGTGGATTGGCTATCCTCTGAGTCCTCTGCCAGCCAGGCTTCTAGTGCTTTACAGTCCACCTCAGCTGCCAAAGCATCTAATGCAGCCTCCATGTCCACAGCTACTCCTGCCGTAGCCTTGCTATCACACATGGAGGAGTCGGCTGAATTGTTTGACTACAATGACAGTGACATGCTGCTTGAGGATGCGCAGCAACTACAGTGCTCTGATTCAATCTCTGAGGTTGAGCAAGGGAGTATAATCAACCTAGAGGAAGGGGGTGCCAGTGATGAGACACAAATAACTGGCACTCATGTTGGCCCAGCAGCTGCAGCATACTGCCAAGTTGGCTCCAGTGACGAGGAGATAGGGGATGAAGATGACATTGATGATGAGGTCACTGACTCCACCTGGGTGCCAGATCGAACTGAGGAATCAAGTGAGGAGGAAGGGGAGAAGGAGGAGGAGGCACAGCAAACACGAGGCACAACATCCTCTGTGACCAACCGTAGCACTAGCCAGTCCAAGGCATCAGATGTCAGAGCTGCTCCGGTGCAGAGCGCTGTTGTCTCAAAGAACACATGCAGGAACTCTGCTTTCTGGGAGTTCTTTAAGAAATGTGCAGCAGACCCCACCGTTTAGGGGACAGGAGCCACACCGGGCCAGAAATTCTGTCAGCTCTGCAGGGCCAGGTGCAGAGATGGTTAACACCACGCCAGCTTCAGCTGGGAATGATCGTCTGTGATAATGGCAGCAACCTTCTCTCCGCCCTACGCAAGGGTGAATTGACGCATGTACCATGCCTAGCACACGTCCTAAATCTAGTGGTACAGCGTTTTCTAACCAAGTACCCAGGGCTGCCAGAGCTTCTCAGCCAGGCCAGAAAAGTCTGCAGCCACTTCAGACGGTCATTCCCAGCAAGCGTTCGCCTGGCAGAAATTCAAAGAGAATTCCACCTTCCCACAAACCGTCTGATCTGTGACATGCCCACCAGGTGGAACTCGACATTAACAATGCTGCAGCGTCTGCACAAGCAGCAGAGGGCCATCAACGAGTACCTGTGTGAGTATGGCACAAGGACAGGTTCAGGTCAACTTGGTTTCCCCCCCCCCGCAGTGGCTGATGATCAAGGATGCATGCACTGCACTGTCACCATTTGAGGAGGCAACGAGGATGGTGAGCAGGGACAGTGCATGCATCAGTGACACAATTCCTTTAGTGTTCCTGCTGGAGCACACTCTGCGGGGAATTATAGATGTGGCTCTAGAGGCAGAGCAGCGGGAGGAAGAGGAGGCCTTACTTAGCTCTCAAGGCCCCAGTCTTTCCGCAGACAGCATTCCAGTGGGTCTTACTCAGATCAGACAGGAAGAGGAAGAGGAGGAATATTTAAGTAGTGGGGGCATTGAAGGTGGGGATTCCTCAAGAGAGGGTTTTGTGTGCCCAGAAACAGAAGGACTAGTGCGTGGCTGGGAGGAGGAAGTGCACGATACGGTCATCCTCATTGACCAGGAAGACTCGGAAGCTAATGCCACCTCCAACCTACGCTGCATGGGCTCCCTAATAATGCAAAGCCTGCTAAAGGACCCCAGGATTCGTGCTATCAAGGAGAGGGATCATTACTGGTTGGCAACCCTTCTTGATCCACGATACAAGGGTAAAGTTGCAGAGCTCATCCTGCCCGCACAGAGGGAGCACAGGATGAAAAAACTTGAGGACGCTCTAAAGCAACACTTGTGTAACACCTTTCCAGGCACTGGTAGATTACCAAGTGCTGAGTGACACAAGTGCTTCTGAGGCTGCGGATGATCAGAGGAATAGTGGTGAAGGCCAGGGCTGCTTGACTGATGCATTTTTAAAATTTTTTAGTCCACGACGCCCAGGGATGTCAAATGTAGGCACCCGTTGCCAGCATCTTCACCATATGGTGCAGGACTACCTAGGGGCAAGGGCAGACCTGGATACCTTTCCAGCAGATGATCCACTGGCTTACTGGGTGTTGAGATTGGATCACTGGCCAGAATTTAGCCAATATGCTATGCAGCTACTAGGTTGCCCTTCATCCAGCGTGCTTTCTGAAAGGACGTTCAGTGCCGCTGGAGGTTTTGTCACAGACAAAAGAGTGCGTCTGTCCACCGACTCTGTAGACCGGCTGACATTTATAAAAATGAATCAGTCCTGGATCAGCAGCTATCAATCCCCTGATGCTGAAGTAATGGAATAGATCGGGGATGTCTTCTGCATTCACAAAACCTCCAGCACTGAACTCTTCCACAATACCACAAAAGGGTTACGTTATGAATGCACTTGCTGCCATGAAAGGCACAATATTTGGCTGCACTGACGCCTGTGCCAGATTTATATCATTTAAATTTTTTGAACCACAGGGTCCAACCCTGCACTCTTCCACAATACCACAAAAGGGTTACGTTATGAATGCACTTGCTGCCATGAAAGGCACAATATTTGGCTGCACTGATGCCTGTGCCAGATTTATATCATTTTAATTTTTTGAACCGCAGGGTCCAACCCTGCACTCTTCCACAATACCACAAAAGGGTTATGGTGTGAAGGCACTAGCTGCCATGAAAGGCACAATATCTGGGTGCACTGACGCCTTGACCAGAATCATATCTTTTTTTTATAGGACCACATGGTCCACCCCTGCACTCTTCCACAATACTACAGAGGGGTTACTGTATGATGATACTTGCTGGCCTGGCAGTCTTGCACCAAAGGCAGAATATCTGGGTGCACTGACGCCTCTACCAGATGCATATCTTTTTAATATAGTGAAGGAGAACCAGGCTGGAAGATGGTTGCCACCATAAGCCAGGCAGCCATCTTGTTCAGAATATTGGTTCACCAAGTAAATAGAATAGATTTTATTTAGAAGAGAAGAGCTGAGCTCACGTAGAATTTAAGGAATGCGTGGTAGATTAGAAAAGCTAACAAGAAATCCAGGCAGGATCCGGCCAGCTCTTGGCATAGAGAGACAGAAAGATTTATGAATGAAGCAAGGTCAGAGCGATGTGCCAAGGAATAAAGAAAACATAGAAGACCAGGCCCCAGGCCACCTGAATAAATATAGCCGATAGGGAGGGAGGCACTGCCCGGAGAAAGACAGCACAAACAAATCACAGACTGTCAAACTAACGAGAAGTGTATCAATTTATAGTTATATGTGGAATGTTCTTTGTGTTCGAATTAATGATGGGAGGTATTAACCCACGTGGGGTGGAATAGGGTGTCATAGGGAGGTGGGCTAATGGGGATGTATCTAATTATGTATTTGGGGTATAAAACCTCATGTCTCTGTGTAATCAGGGCTCACTCTTAGAGATTCAATCCTGTGTGAGCACTTGTGTGACGACACAATAAAATCTTGCCTTTCCTGAAGAGACTCGTGTTTGGACAATCCTTGCTTGTGTCTGGTCCGGCGCCGTTAATGAAGTGAACCTGTCTGACTCCGGCTACATTTCCTGGGGTCTCGATAGCCGGGATAACGGGCCTTTTGCCAAGACACAGGCAACGGCTGCTGAACACAGTGCGGCGATATTGACTGCAGGTGCACGAGAATCCCGATGGTTGGGGGCGTCCGTTGAAGGTGAGCTGATATCTGCAGGCGCCAAGCAGGATTTCCTGTACAGTGGACCTCACCTCGTCCCAAACAGACCCCCCCGGCCCGGGAAGCTGGGACAGACACCAACGAGTCTGGGGAAACAGCAAGCAGCGCCGGCGATAGGTAACGTGTCTTCTATGTTTTGTATGTCTAAAGGAAATACCGGTATCTAAGGGAAACGTCCGACTGCGATAGACGGATAAGAGGATGCGATGGCCACCATCCTATTGGCATATCTAGCCCGCCGCTGGTAGCGCTGACATTGCTAAGGAGCCAGAGTGGCTAGCGGGCGTCTGGATTCGGGGGAATTGAATGCCAATCAAAGTGTAGTTCTGTTAGAGAGGGAGGAGGTAGCCACGTGGAGTTGCATAAGTCAGTTAGTGTTTGTAAACAGAGCTTCACCACGTGGGTAAACGGGAAAGGAGGAGGATTTTTCTGTGACTGGGCTGAGAGCCTGAGTCAGTGCCTAGTGTGTACGTCGTATAGTGACAAGGGCTTATAGTGAAGCCAACGATAGCTGCAGAGATAGTGGTGCTGAGTGGGTAGATTATCCGTAAAGCAGATTGGAATTGCAGACGGAAGTGTAGACAAGGAACGGGGTGCACATAGTCACACGCAGTCAAGAGTTAGAGTTCAAATTACGGGGTATAAGGAGCCACAAAGGAGGGAATAAACCCTCGGCTAATAGAAAGAGTTGAAGTGCTATATGTTTTGTATTGTGCTGAAAGTATCTGATACGGAATGTGCTGTGAATGAACTGACTCGAGTGCTGTGAGTGAACGTGCGCCTACTCGCTCCGCGAGGAAGCAAATTCGAGAGTGGACCCCGGACGTACGTTTTCGGCTCAGGCGACTGCAGTCGGCTACTGAAGGGGGAAGCGTATGTGGATGCGGATAAATTGTTGACTGAAGTATCAGACTGTAGATTTTAACTGTTGTTGAAATAAGATATTTGTATCGCAAAGAGTATTGTTTTCAGGAGTGACAATGGGTAACGGGTCATCTAAGCCCAAGAAGGTAAAGGAGGGTGAGATGCCCCTAGAATATATGGTGCGGAATTTCGAAGCATTATATAAAACTCATGATTATGGTGTAGAACTGACAAAAGAAAAGCTAAAAGTAATATGTACAGTTGTGTGGCCGATGTTAGTCCCAGGATGGCCAGAACAGGGGTCAATGGACCCGGAGTTGGTACAGAAGGTACACTCCCAAGTCACAGAGCAGTATGGGCATCCTGAACAGTATCCGTATATAGATATATGGAGATATTGCATTAAGAACAAGAGTCATTTTATAATGATAGCGGGGAGAAATAAGAAGCAGGACCCCCAGAATAATGGAGAGAGAGAGAGACCGGTGTTAGATCAACCGGAAGAGGGTGATAATCTGCCCCCGTCCTACCCATCATGTTATGGGGCAGCTAGGGAAGCTCTGAATGCCGCGATTGCGCGGGCGGAGAGGGGGGAGCAGGCAGCGGCTGGGTCTCGGTCAGCTCCGTCCCGTGTGACTGAGGAAGAAGAGCAGGGCGCAGCGGGTGGAGGGGACAGAGAGGCTCCACCAGAGAAGATTGAGATGCCCGATGGGAGCGTATATAAATTAGTGCCCCACGGGAATGGTGATGATAAAGAGGAGGATGAGAACCAGGGAGTTACCACACGTGCAGCGAATAGTATATATAAACCCCGGGATCCGTACCAACACAATCCCTACAAGAATGCTATGCAGTTGCCTTTGCGGGAGGTGCCAGGCCCCCCTTAGCGAATGGGGATCCAGGGCCAATACAATACCACATACGCCCATTCACGACAACAGATCTTTTTAACTGGAAAACCACACACACCACTGTATTCCACAAATCCCGCAGCAGTGGCCAGTATGATAGAGTCAGTTATGCTCACACATAACCCCACATGGGCAGATTGTCAGCAATTAATGTTGACAATGTTTACTACAGAGGAAAGAGCCCGGATAAATAGTAGCGCGCGAAAGATTTTACTCGCCCAAGCTGTAGCAGATGCTAAGCCTCATCCAGAAGCATGGGCAGAGGAGCATTACCCCAAAACAGATCCTAAATGGCCGTACAATACAGTTGAAGGAGTTGCCCATCTGCAGACATACAGAACTGCTGTAATTATGGGTGTTAAAGCGGGAGGGAAGAAGCCCACAAACATGGGAAAAATAGCAGATGTGATACAAGAGGTTAACCCCTTAGTGACCGGGCGGTTTTACACAAATCCGTCCGTTCGTGACCGCAGCTGTTTTTATGTTTCTGCGCTCTTAGTGTTTACGTCAAATTTTCCTCTTACTCGTTTATGTAACCCACACATATTTTACACTGTTTTTCTCGTCACTAAATGGACTTTATAAAGATACCATTTTTTTCATCATTTCATATAATTTACTATAAAAAATATTGTGAAATATGACACAAAAATTGAAAAAACACCACTTTTTCGAACTTTGACCCCCAAAATTTCTTATGTATCAACAACCGTCAAAAAAAATTATTCCTTAGTAGTTTCTAAATTTAGTACTGAGTTTAGCAATACCCAATGTTTACATATTCCTCGCTTTTTTCCTTATTTTATGCAACAATAAGTGCAAGTAGCACTTTGCCATTTCCAAAGAGTTTTTTTCAAAACTAGTGATAGTGACATTGTAACACTGATATCTGTCACTAATTCCTGAATAACCCTCCACATATACATATTTTTTTAAAGTACACAAATCAAGGTATTAAACTTGGGGTATTTTGACTCTTTCCATGCAAACCATTTTACCACAAATCTATGCCAAAGTTTGAGAAAAAAAAAAAATTTGGTGATTTTTTTTTTTTGAACGCAATTTAAGAATACATGTACTGTGAACTTTAAGGTTTACTGCCAAAAAGCACCCCAAAATATGTTCAGCAACATCTTCTGAGTAAATTGATACCACCCAAGTATAGGTATGTCGGGTCATTTGGGGGCTAAAAGGCCTTATTTGGGGGGTGCGCATTTCAGTTTTCCAACTTGGAATTTTCACATTTCGTCATCATGCACCCATGTCCTATTTGGGACATTTTTGAAGCCGGCCAAAGTAATTTACCCCCATCAAACCATATATTTTTAGAAAGGGCACACCCTAGGGTGCTTCAAAGAGTTGTATTTTAACACTTTCCATGCACTAGCTCTTTGTCAATCTTTCAGGTAGTCACTTTTTGTGTTATTTTTTCACACACATTGTACTTTAGGCATGAATTGTCAAATCCAGTTATGGGTTACTGCCAAAAAACACCCCAAAATATGTTCAGCAACATCTTCTGAGTAAATTGATACCACCCATGTATAGGTATGTCGGCTCATTTGGGGGCTAAAAGGCCTTATTTGGGGGGTGCGCATTTCAGTTTTCCAACTTGGAATTTTCACATTTCGTCATCATGCACCCATGTCCTATTTGGGACATTTTTGAAGCCGGCCAAAGTAATTTACCCCCATCAAACCATATATTTTTAGAAAGGGCACACCTAGGGTGCTTCAAAGAGTTGTATTTTAACACTTTCCATGCACTAGCTCTTTGTCAATCTTTCAGGTAGTCACTTTTTGTGTTATTTTTTCACACACATTGTACTTTAGGCATGAATTGTCAAATCCAGTTATGGGTTACTGCCAAAAAACACCCCAAAATATGTTCAGCAACATCTTCTGAGTAAATTGATACCACCCATGTATAGGTATGTCGGGTCATTTGGGGGCTAAAAGGCCTTATTTGGGGGGTGCGCATTTCAGTTTTCCAACTTGGAATTTTCACATTTCGTCATCATGCACCCATGTCCTATTTGGGACATTTTTGAAGCCGGCCAAAGTAATTTACCCCCATCAAACCATATATTTTTAGAAAGGGCACACCCTAGGGTGCTTCAAAGAGTTGTATTTTAACACTTTCCATGCACTAGCTCTTTGTCAATCTTTCAGGTAGTCACTTTTTGTGTTATTTTTTCACACACATTGTACTTTAGGCATGAATTGTCAAATCCAGTTATGGGTTACTGCCAAAAAACACCCCAAAATATGTTCAGCAACATCTTCTGAGTAAATTGATACCACCCATGTATAGGTATGGTATCGGGTCGGGTCATTTGGGGGCTAAAAGGCCTTATTTGGGGGGTGCGCATTTCAGTTTTCCAACTTGGAATTTTCACATTTCGTCATCATGCACCCGTGTCCTATTTGGGACATTTTTGAAGCCGGCCAAAGTAATTTACCCCCATCAAACCATATATTTTTAGAAAGGGCACACCCTAGGGTGCTTCAAAGAGTTGTATTTTAACACTTTCCATGCACTAGCTCTTTGTCAATCTTTCAGGTAGTCACTTTTTTGTTATTTTTTCACACACATTGTACTTTAGGCATGAATTGTCAAATCCAGTTATGGGTTACTGCCAAAAAACACCCCAAAATATGTTCAGCAACATCTTCTGAGTAAATTGATACCACCCATGTATAGGTATGTCGGCTCATTTGGGGGCTAAAAGGCCTTATTTGGGGGGTGCGCATTTCAGTTTTCCAACTTGGAATTTTCACATTTCGTCATCATGCACCCATGTCCTATTTGGGACATTTTTGAAGCCGGCCAAAGTAATTTACCCCCATCAAACCATATATTTTTAGAAAGGGCACACCTAGGGTGCTTCAAAGAGTTGTATTTTAACACTTTCCATGCACTAGCTCTTTGTCAATCTTTCAGGTAGTCACTTTTTGTGTTATTTTTTCACACACATTGTACTTTAGGCATGAATTGTCAAATCCAGTTATGGGTTACTGCCAAAAAACACCCCAAAATATGTTCAGCAACATCTTCTGAGTAAATTGATACCACCCATGTATAGGTATGTCGGGTCATTTGGGGGCTAAAAGGCCTTATTTGGGGGGTGCGCATTTCAGTTTTCCAACTTGGAATTTTCACATTTCGTCATCATGCACCCATGTCCTATTTGGGACATTTTTGAAGCCGGCCAAAGTAATTTACCCCATCAAACCATATATTTTTAGAAAGGGCACACCCTAGGGTGCTTCAAAGAGTTGTATTTTAACACTTTCCATGCACTAGCTCTTTGTCAATCTTTCAGGTAGTCACTTTTTGTGTTATTTTTCACACACATTGTACTTTAGGCATGAATTGTCAAATCCAGTTATGGGTTACTGCCAAAAAACACCCCAAAATATGTTCAGCAACATCTTCTGAGTAAATTGATACCACCCATATATAGATTTGTTCTGTTGTTTTTGGGGGGTGCTACGCCAATCTTTGACATGTGCTTGTCAATTTTCTAATTGACATACAGTATCTTCTTTGCTTATCTTCTTTTTAGGGGCCTTTTTACATACCCCAGTTTTATGAACGTGCATATATTTGGTAAGCTAACACCCAAAGTATTGTAAAGGAGTGTTTTTATGCTATGGATGCATCCGTTTGCTCCAAACAAATTAGATACTGTTTGGTGGTCATTTTTCATTTTCACACCCACATCAGTTTTGGACTGTGATTTTAGGAGACACTGTTGTTTTTTACTGCATGAAAACTCTCCAGGTTGTTTTCTGCAAGGTCTCCTGAGTACACCATGCCCCCCATGCCTAGGTTTGCCAGGATTTTGGGAAGGTTCAAATACAATTTTTATGACTTTGTCATTAGAGTTGAAATTGAGATTATTTCTTCAGCTAGGCCTATCTTTGGTTTTGGGTCTACCGCATACCCCAGTTTGAATTATTGCCAGAAAATTGTTTATATTTGTTATGTTGACACCCCAAGGTATTGCATATGGAGTGCTTTGATGCCATGGATGCAACGGTTTTAGCCCAAAACATTTGGCAACAAGGTGTGTGGCGGTAATTTTTCAATTTTCAGATTTTTACGCCCACAGTAGTTTTGGACTGTGATTTAGCAGACACTGTTGTTTGTTACTGCATGAAAACTCTCCAGGTTGTTTTCTGCAAGATCTCCTGAGTACACCCATGCCCCCCATGCCTAGGTTTGCCAGGATTTTGGGAAGGTTCAAATACAATTTTTTGACTTTGTCATTAGAGTTGAAATTGAGATTATTTCTTCAGCTAGGCCTATCTTTGGTTTTGGGTCTACCGCATACCCCAGTTTGAATTATTGCCAGAAAATTGTTTATATTTGTTATGTTGACACCCCAAGGTATTGCATATGGAGTGCTTTGATGCCATGGATGCAACGGTTTTAGCCCAAAACATTTGGCAACAAGGTGTGTGGCGGTAATTTTTCAATTTTCAGATTTTTACGCCCACAGTAGTTTTGGACTGTGATTTAGCAGACACTGTTGTTTGTTACTGCATGAAAACTCTCCAGGTTGTTTTCTGCAAGATCTCCTGAGTACACCCATGCCCCCCATGCCTAGGTTTGCCAGGATTTTGGAAGGTTCAAATACAATTTTTATGACTTTGTCATTAGAGTTGAAATTGAGATTATTTCTTCAGCTAGGCCTATCTTTGGTTTTGGGTCTACCGCATACCCCAGTTTGAATTATTGCCAGAAAATTGTTTATATTTGTTATGTTGACACCCCAAGGTATTGCATATGGAGTGCTTTGATGCCATGGATGCAACGGTTTTAGCCCAAAACATTTGGCAACAAGGTGTTGTGGCGTAATTTTTCAAATTTCAGATTTTTACGCCCACAGTAGTTTTGGACTGTGATTTAGGCTAGGGTCAGACGAGCGTAGTGTTCACGTCCGTGATCGCGCCTAAAAGTACGTCCGTGATAGCATGACATAAAGTCCAATGGAGCCCGACACACGAAGTACGTCCGCACTGAACTGCGGACGCACAACGGCCGCGGCCCACGGACG
>RXON01003820.1:0-79962 GCA_009667805.1 Leptobrachium leishanense
GGAACCCCTATCTCCACCATTGGTCGCAGTTAGGGGTTAACTCCAGAACTGACGTCATTGTGACGAGGTCTTGGGACTGTCAGCAGCTGCTGTTCCCCCACGCTGTTGTCTTCCTGCAAAGACGTGACCATGTTGGCGGGCAGCGTCTTAGCGGGCAGCGGTGGGAGAGAGAGAGAGAGAGCTCATAGCTGGGAGGAGGTGTTGTGTGAAGCTGCAAACGGACAAATAAACTAGACCTGAGCCGCACTAAGGATCTTTGGGTTGTGTCAGAGAAGACTTCACGCAGTGCTGCCATCAATATTTTTTGATAAATTCTTGGTTATACAATGAATGTGACTGGACAAAAATCCGTGTTGTTGTGACATCGCCTAAACTTAACAAAACCAGGCCACGTCGGTAATCAAATCTCAAGGCAGTACAACAAGGTTGTGTTAGTGTGTGACATTTTTTGGCCAGGCAGGAAGTGTAGAATGTGCAGTCACATTCATGGCCACAAATATGTTGACAAATTTATGACAAAGGGTCCATAGAAATGTCAATAAATTTATGTACATATAATTTTAACAGTGTGGAAACCAAGCAATACATATTAACTTATTAAGTAAGGAAAAGCAACGCACACAAACAGGAAAATAGTGAAAAAATAGAAAATTTATATACAACATATGAACATAGGGAAGGGAACATGCCAAGGATGGCAAACTGCCCAACAGTTACTGGCATTTGAGGAGATGTTGGAGCTGGTCCGCATCTTGGATTGCAAAGATTATGATTGCTGTAAGGGCCCTTACGGCAGGAAGAATAACACCCGCAAGGATCGTATCCTTGAAAAGCTACGCACCACCATTCTGGAGCTGTTCGGGAAGGACCGGACGAAGGACCATCTCCGAAAACGCTGGTCCGACCTCAATGCACGCGAGCAGGAGCAGCTGAGGCACATTCTGGTGACATTCGGGAGGAGGAGGCTGCCACTGGTCTCACTGCTGCTCCAGGAGGTCTGCGGCATTGTTTATGTGCTCCCGCAGTTCCTGGAGCAGTTCCTGTATGGCGTCGATGGAGGTAACTGCCAGGCGAAGCTCACCGATCGCCTCCCGTCGGCGTCTGGCTTCTCCTTCTATATATCCAATAAATGAAAGAAGGAAAATACAGTAAGTAAAGCAGGTTTCTATTTTTGACTGAAAGTCTTGAAAAAATATAACAGTAGTATATACCAGTGCTGGCTGCCTCCTGAGGCGCCGACTCCTCCGACTCCTCCTCCGACTCCTCCCCCACCACCACTGTCTGCATATCCAGTGCTATATATAAGAAATAAAAAATACAGTAAACAATAAAACTGATTTATTTTTGAACAAAAGTCGATGCAAAATACAACAGTAAAAAAAAAAAAACCTGGACTGGCGGCCTCCTGCTGCTCTGGCTCCCTCTCTCCTTCGCCCTCCTCCTGGTCCTCTTCCTCCTCCTGCTCCTCTTGTGCTATACATAAAAAAATTAAATTAAAATACAGTAAGCAAAAAATGTTTCTGTTTTTGACCAAAAGTCGTTGCAAAATAAAACCGTATATACCAGCGCTGGTGGACGCCCGTGGCTCCTCCTCGTCCTCCACTGGGGGCACTGGTCCCCGCCGGGGCAGATGCCACCTTCTTCCTGTCTTCTGCCAAATCCAAAAAATAACACGTAAATAATACAGACTGGAAAAAATGGTATATCTATACACTATATTGCCGAAAGTATTGCGACAACCCTCCACTACCAGCTTGACCCACCACTACTCCCATCTCATAGGTCTAAAGTCACAAAATATTTATTTATTTCCTCTGCACAGACATATATTACCGTTCAATTATATATTTTTTTCAGAAGTAAACATTACGTTTATTCAATAAAACTATTAATTTGTGTTGAGTGCGTACAAAACGCATTGTGCGACTGCTTTTAGTTATTTTATAGATGCCTCAGCCTCAGTTTCACTTTCAGTTTCTGCTAATAATAAAACTGTGGATATTGCAGAAACAACAACAGAAATCCACCATTTTGTTTTGAAATTTGCATCTAAAGCATTCAATGACACTGCTGCAGCAAAACTGAATTGCTGCGCTGCAACAATTCAGCAGCTGCTGAGGATGTATTGAAGGCGGCTCTGTTTGGATGCACTTACAGAAGAACTACATGTCCCATCCTGTCACTTAGCAAAGATGCAGAGATTTTTATTGATGCGCAGGTGGGAACCAATATTGGGCAAGCTGAGGGTCATCTCGTATGCATCACTCAATCACAACAACCTCCCCCCCAGCACACTACAGACTATACACACACAGGGCCAAAAGAAATCCAGCATTGTAACTTCATCTACATACATCAAATGTCCCAATTTTCACAAATACGTAAAATCACAAAAAAGAAGAGCTATGGCAAAAATGCATGTATGACGAGTCGTGAAACCGCAAAGCTATACACAATCACATTGCATGAAAAAAGGGACTAGATAAATCAGCGTATTTCTGTGCACATTTGCACATGCAAGCACATTATTATTATTATACAGGATTTATATAGCACCAACAGTTTGTGCAGCGCTTTACAATATAACATGACACTTACGTTTCGCTATGACGCGACGGATGTGTCTCAGCTGCTCCTGCTCACGTACTTTCAGATCAGACCAGCGTTTCCGGAGCTGGTCCTTCGTCCTGTCCTTCCCGAACAACTCCAAATGGTGGTGCATAGCTTGTCAAGGATACGATCTTTTCGAGCGTTCTTCTTCCTGCCGTAAGGTCCCTTACAGCAGTCGTAATCCTTACGATCAAAGATCCGGACCAGCTCGAGCATCTCCTCAAACGCCATATTTGCTGGCCCGCTTCTTTCTGGGTGTGTGTTTTCATGGAGAGACGATGCGGAGGTGTCAGAATGGCACTCGTCGTCTCTTGCAGCCATGGTGAATAATAATAACAATATTTTGTCCAAAAAAAAGTTGTCAAAAAACGGCTCAATAAAGTTACGACATCCACGCGCACGCGCATGCGCGTACCGCGGACGAATCAGATCCGATCGAATTATGAAAATTCTAATCGGATCATTGGAAACGAAAAAAAATTAATCCGCATTTCCAAATACAAAATTTACAGAATCAGCGATATAACCGATAATAGTATGTCCAGAATTACCGAAATGGAACCGAAATCCCGAATGGAACCGAAATCATGAATAGAGGGAACATAAATTTCGATTTGACACATTTCAAGTCCATTCAAAAATTCCGAAATTTTTTCGATTCGGCTCGGAAAACATTTCGGATTCGACTTTTTCGGATCTAAAAAATTTCGGAATTTCGGCTGCATCCGAAGACCCGAGTCGGGAAATTTCCGAATTTCCGAAACCCGAAACGCACATCCCTAGTTGTTTTGAACAGTACTACTACTCCTCAAAGCCGGTTCACTATATATATATATATATATATATATATATATATACATATACATATACCTGACACACTGTATCCCCTCTGTGGTATTGTGGAAGAGTGCAGGGATGGACCCTGCGGTCCAATATTAAAATGATATGAATCTGGTACAGGCGTCAGTGCACCCAAATATTTCACCTTTGGTGGCAGCAAGTGCCTTCACACCGTAAGCAACCCTTCTGTGGTATTGTGGAAGAGTGCAGTGGTGGAGGTTTTGGGAATGCAGAAGAGATCCCTGATCTATTCAGTTACGTCAGCATCAGGGGATTGATAGCTGCTGATCCAGGACTGATTCATTTTTATAAATGTCAACCAGTCTACAGAGGCGGTGGACAGACGCACTCTTTTGTCTGTGACAAAACCCTCCAGCGACACTGAACGTCCTTTCAGAAAACACGCTGGATGAAGGGCAACCTAGTAGCTGCATAGCATATTGGCCAGTGATCCAATCTCAACACCCAGTAAGCCAGTGGATCATCTGCTGCAAATGTATCCAGGTCTGCCCTTGCCCCTAGGTAGTTCTGCACCATATAATGAAGATGCTGGCAATGGGTGCCTACATTTGACGTCTCTGGGCGTCGTGGAGTAAAAAAATGTAAAAAGGCATCAGTCAAGCGGCCCCGGTCTTCACCGCTCTTCCTCTGATCATCCGCAGCCTCAGAAGCACCTGTGTCATCACTTGGTAACCTACCAGTGCCTGGAAAGGTGTTACACAAGTGCTGCTTTAGAGCGTACTCCTGTTGTTTCAGTCCTCCCTCTATGCGGGCAGGATGAGCTCTGCAACTTTACCCTTGTATCGTGGATCAAGAAGGCTTGCCAACCAGTAATGATCCCTCTCCTTGATAGCACAAATCCTGGGGTCCTTTACCAGGCTTTGCAGCATAGGTTGGAGCTGGCATTGGCTTCCGAGTCTTCCTGGTCAATGAGGATGACCCCATCGTGCACTTCCTCCTCCCAGCCACGTACTAGTCCTTGGGTTTCTTGGCACACAAAACCCTCCCTTGAGGAATCCCCACCTTCAATGCCTCCACTACTTAAATATTACTCCTCCTCCTCCTCCTCCTCATCCTTCTCCTGTCTGATCTGAGGACCCACTGGAATGCTGTCTAAAGACTGGGGCCTTGAGAGCTAGGGAAGGTCTCCTCTTCCTCCCGCTTCTCTGCCTCTAGAGCCACATCTATAATTCCCCGCAGAGTGTGCTCCAGCAGGAACACTAAAGGAATTGTGTCACTGATGCATGCACTGTGACAGTACAGTGCATACATTCTTGATCATCAGCCACTGCGGGTGAAAAAAAAAACAAGTTGACCTGAACCTGTACTTGTGCCATACTCACACAGGTACTCATTGATGGCCCTCTGCTGCTTGTGCAGACACTGCAGCATTGCTAATGTTGAGTTCCACCTTGTGGGCATGTCACAGATCAGACGGTTTGTGGGAAGGTGGAATTCTCTTTGAATTTCTGCCAGGCGAACACTTGCTGGGAATGACCATCTGAAGTTGGGGCAGACTTTTCTGGCCTGGCTGAAAAGCTCTGCCAGCCCTGGGTACCTGGTTAGAAAACGCTGTACCACCAGATTTAGGACGTGTGCTAGGCATGGTACATGCGTCAACTTACCCTGGCGTAGGGTGGAGAGAAGGTTTCTGCCATTATCACAGACGACCATTCTGTTACGTCCTCAGCCCCTGCTGCGCCCCGGGGGGCCTGGGCAAGAAGGGGGCCACTGGCTGGTCAGGTGCCAGCACTTACTGCTAGCAGATCGGCATCTGAGGGGGCGGGGTCAGGTGTGGTTACCAGGAGCCACAGGCTTTAAAACAGGGCTCTAGGAATGGCCTCATTGCCCTGTTGTGGAGTTATTCACGCACCGCTACTTAGATATCTATTTGGTTACTGTTGACGACACTGCTTTGTACGCGATCCCTTCTCCTGATATTTGACCCGGCTTGGCTTAGACAACTCGCTCTCTTTATCTAGTATTTTATGCTGTTTTATTTGTTTTAGTGATTTAACCTCCTGCTTGTTGCTGGGTTGATCACTCACAGTTTTGGGTTTTTATCCCTTCACGTTTAGGTATTATTTGCAACCCTCGGGGTCTTTATCCAGGTCACTAATTAGGTTTATGGTTTTGTTAGACCACGATTACAAACTATTGTTTATTTCTGTTTTATGTTATTCTGAATCTTTGCTGCCCTGCACCTTGAGTACTTCAACCGGACTGTCATGTCATGTCTGCTGTTTCTGAATGTGTTCCTAAGTAATCTGTTGGTCTCGAACCTTCAGAGCTTAAGAGACAATTCAGTTAGTACTGTCATGGAACGGACATAGGGGCTCTGACCAGCGAGCCCCAGAACTAACAGCCTGGGACATTTCAAAGACCTTTTTCTTTATTTGAGACTCTTTCGGTTTTGCGTGTTGAAATGAACAGTTATACCTTTTCTAGATGTGGTTTTATTGGTGTGATGTATTACCATGTATCCTGTATTGTATGAGTGTGGATTCAGATGTGTAATTGTGTGATGCATTTAAAGGTATTATATTTCCCCTTGGTTGCTAGGAGTGAAAGGCTGTGTTGAAATTCAATTGTATGCTAATTTCTGTGTACATTAGCTCTGTGTGTGTGTGTAATCTGATGATGCAAGCATGCCATTGTATGCAAATTGAGTTCCCATTCAAGCCTGGGCATGTCTCCTTTGTGTGTGAGATGTTTAAATGCGTGTCCCATTTGAGTAAAAAGTCAGTTCAACTGCGTTTGACTTGAAGCATACAGCCCCGTTTGGTGTCGTCATTTCATGCTAAAATCACAGTGCAGGAGACACTCTGCGGTCTCCTAGCTCCCCACTACGCAGAACGGGTCAACTTAATTCGGCAGCACCATCTCGCCAAGTAACGCCAGGGTCATCTCAGGCCGCTCGAGACGCCGAGTGCCGTGACACTCGGTAGTCGGGCCTGACGCCATCAAGAGGGGGTCAGATTGGAGCACACCCGCAGACGGATAACACCCATTCCGTCACACTGGTGGCAAGCGGTGAGGATAGCTCTCTGCACCCCAGAAGACCCTCATCATGGCAGCATATGCCAATTATAAACGGGACACACTGCGGGGCATGCTGGAGGACCGTGGAGGAACCGTGGGCTCAAAGAGCAAGGATGCCCTGGTCGAAGAATTGGCGGCCCTGGATCAGCAGACCAGGGACCTGCCCGAAACCTCACCACCGATCGTAGCTCAGGCGTCCAGCCCTGAAAACTCCTTACAGAGGAAGGTACAGCAGCGGGCAGCGGCTTGCGGAGCCGCGCCGACAGAAGCCACCTTCCAGAACTTCGTCCGGGACATCACCCATGAAGAAGAGCAGGAGCGGGTGCGCCAACATGAGATACGGCTGGCGGAAATCCAGTACCAACAGGGAGGAAACCCCAACTGGGAAAGACCAACGGCACGGAAGGTGCCCTTCCAGGCCTTCAAGAGCTTCAACGAGGCAGAGGAGGAAATAGAAAGTTTCCTCCAGGACTTTGAACGCTCGTGCCAACTACACGAGGTTCAACGGGCCGCTTGGGTTGGGATCCTGGCGTGTAAACTAACAGGGCGGGCTGCGGAGGCCTACAGGACTGTCCCAGACGAAGAAGCCCGGGACTACGAACAGGTGAAACAAACCCTGCTGGCCCGTTTTGCCATCACCCCCGAAGCCAGCCGGATGAAATTCCGAAATTCCCGGCGGCCCCACGGTACTACCCATGTGGAGTGGGCGCACCGGCTGCAACGGGACATGAAGACCTGGTTCGCCGGAAGCAAGGCTCGAACCCTCGAAGAAGTCACTCAGCTGTTCCTTCTCGAGCAGTTTTTCGACCACACCCCCCGGCCGCCGTGCGGGAGTGGGTGAGGGACAAGAAGCCCCAGACGGTGCAGCAGCGGCCACCTGGGCCGATGAGCGGACACCCACGCCGAAACACCGCACGTCCCACGGGGGGGAACGACCTCCACCCTCCCGATCCACCCTACCACCTCCCCGTGCCACACCCCCACCTCCCCGGCCGGAGCCAACAACACGCTGGCCCGCACCCCGGGTCCCAAACCGGGCCCCTTCCACGGCTACCATCCGTTGTTATGGGTGCGGCCAGATGGGCCACTACCGCCAGAACTGCCCCAACAGCCGCCGCCTTTCCGCGGGGCCCCATCCGAGCCCCACCCGCGGCTCATTGTTACCAGGAGGAATCCCCATACTGGGACCCACAGGAGGAATGGGGGATGCTGCATGAGGCCGATCCCGTGCAGGCTGCATCCGCCGACAACCGCCAACACCACAGACAGGCGGTATGGATTAACGGGCGGGCGCCGAAGGTCTCCGCGACTCCGGCGCTACCATCACGCTTGTCCGGCCTCACCTGATTCCCGAAAGGACCGGCTGGACCGCACCGTCGCTGTTCGCGTAGCCGGAGGCAAGGTGCTCCGACTCGCTACCGCCGAGTCCATTTGGATTGGGGGTCGGGGGAGGGATCCGTGCGGGTGGGGTTACTCGACCAACTACCGGCAGAAATCCTCCTGGGGAACGACCTGGGACGCTTGGTATCAGCCTACGCCACGGACGCGGCCGCCCCAGTGACCACCCGGCAACAAAGCCACCGGATCGACCAAGGCACTCCGGTCGGGGGACCCAGGTGAGACCAACCAGACCTCTCCGACCTCCCAAACCCCCAAGCCTCCCAGACCTCCCCCCGACCGGACGAACCCACATCTCCTCCCCGGACCACCCCCTCACGTGGAGCTCTCCAGCCACCCTCCGGCACCACCCAGACTGACCCCACCCTAGAAAGGTACCGCAACCGGGCCGGCCAGGGTCCCGGCGACGGACGGGACGACAGCATTGAGTGGGAAGATGGGCTACTGTATCGGTACACCAATAGGGGAGACGCTCAGAAACCACGGGCTCCCCACAAACAGCTAGTAGTACCGCAGGCCCCCAGAAAGGAACTCCTGAGACTAGCCCACGACATTTCCCTCGCCAGCCATCTAGGAATGGCCAAGACCCGACACCGGTTAACCCGAGCATTCTTCTGGCCTCGCCTTAGTGAGGATGTCCGGGAGTACTGCCGCACCTGCCCGACCTGCCAGAAAACGGGGAAAACTGGGGACCACCCGAAAGCCCCCTTCACCCCATGCCCATCATTCAAGAACCCTTTAGTCGGGTGGCGGTAGACATAATTGGTCCCTTACCCGCCCCAGCGCCACCGGGAAGAGATATATTCTCACCGTGGTGGACTACGCCACCCGATACCCCCGAGGCGGTGGCCCTGTCTAACATTCAGGCAGACACCGTCGCCGATGGCCTCCTACAGGTGTTCTCTAGGGTAGGATTTCCTCAGGAAATCTTGTCTGATCAGGGCTCCCAATTCACCGCTGAGCTAACCCAACAGCTCTGGCGTCTGTGCGGGGTTAAGGCGCTTCACAGCGCCCCATACCACCCGCAGACGAACGGGCTGTGCGAGCGGTTTAATGGGACCCTGAAACAGCTCATCCGCGCTTACACCCAAGAGAGGAAAGACTGGGAGAAATACCTACCCCACCTGTTATTTGCCTACCGGGAGGTCCCCCAAGAGTCGACCGGGTTCTCCCCCTTCGAACTCCTGTACGGGCGACGGGTGCGAGGCCCCCTAGACTTAGTCCGGGCGCAGTGGGAGGGGGGGACAGGAAGCCGAAGGGCTCCCCGCCGTGAGTTACGTCCTGGAGCTCCGAGAGCGCTTGACCGAACTCACGGCGATGGTTCAGGGGAACATGCAGGCAGCCCAGGCCCAGCAGAAGGCATGGTACGACCGCTCTGCCCGCAGCCGCTCGTTTCTCGTGGGGCAGAAGGTCCTGGTGTTGAAACCACAGCGGCAGAACAAGCTGCAGGCGTCCTGGCAGGGCCCCTATCGGGTGGTCACCCAAGTGGGAGAGACCACCTACGTGGTTGTCAGCTGTACCGACACCAGGATCCAGCGGACGTTCCATGTCAATATGCTGAAGGCATACCACGAGCGCCCCGAGACGGTATCTGCCATCTGCGCTCCTGCGACCGAGGAGGCAGAACAGTTCCCCCTGGTAGACCTCCCCGGGATAGACGGTCGGCCCTCAGGGGTGGAACAAGTGCAGCTAGGGGAAGGGTTGGGTCCCCATAAGCAGGAGCAGGCTAGGCAGCTGCTCCAAGAGCACCAGGAGCTCTTCTCCGCACTCCCTGGCTACACCAGCCGGGCCGTGCACCAGGTGGAAACCCCCGGCCAGCGTCCCCTTCGGCAACCGGCATACAGACTCCCGGAGGCAGTACGCGAATCCATGCGGGCTGAAATCCGGGAGATGCTGGAGCTGGGAGTTATCGAGCCCTCTGCCAGTCCATGGGCCTCGCCCGTAGTCCTGGTCCCCAAAAAGGATGGTACCACCCGGTTTTGTGTCGACTACCGGAGGCTCAATGACTGCACTGTCACTGATGCTTACCCCATGCCCCGAGTCGACGAGCTGTTGGATCAGATCTCCCAGGGCCATTTCTTGACCACGGTAGATCTGTGCAAGGGGTACTGGCAGATTCCCCTTGCAGAGGAGGCGACCCCCGAAGTCGGCCTTCATCACCCGTTCGGCCTGTACCAGTTTCGGGTCATGCCGTTCGGGATGAAGAACGCCCCGGCCACTTTTCAGCGGTTGATCGATCGCCTCCTCGATGGCCTCCAGGAATTCGCTTGCGCGTACCTGGACGACATCGCCATCTACAGCCAGACTTGGGAGGAACACCTTCACCATCTGGGGGTGGTATTCGCTCGGATAAGGGACGCCAACCTGACCCTTAAACCCGCGAAGTGTAGGATAGGGATGTCCGAGGTACAGTACCTCGGCCACCGGGTGGGTCGGGGAACCCAGCGTCCAGAACCGGCCAAGATAGAAGCCATTCTGGAGTGGCCCACCCCCATCACCAAGACTCAGGTCCTCGCTTTCTTGGGCACGGCAGGGTACTACCGGAAATTCGTTCCCAACTATAGCGTCCTCGCCAAACCCCTGACCGACCTGACTAAGAAAACCCTGCCCCGCCAAGTCCTGTGGTCCCCGGAGTGCGAAACCGCCTTCCAACAACTGAAGACCGCCCTAACCCAAGCACCCCCTCTTGGCAGCTCCCAATTATAACAAACGCTTCATTGTCCATACAGACGCATCGATGTTCGGACTGGGAGCCGTACTAAGCCAAGTGGGGGACGACGGGGGGGATCATCCGGTGGCTTACATCAGCCGCAAACTCCTACCCCGGGAGGTGGGATACGCAGCGGTCGAGAAAGAATGTCTGGCCTTGGTTTGGGCCCTGCGAAAGTTCCAGCCGTATGTGTACGGGCGGTCCTTCACCGTAATGACGGATCACAACCCCCTGGTGTGGCTCAACCGGGTGGCGGGGAGAACGGCCGCCTGTTGCGGTGGAGCCTGGCCCTCCAACCTTTTAACTTTTCTATCCAATACCGGCCCGGGCCACAGAACGGGAATGCCGACGGTCTATCCCGGCAATCGGCCCGGGAACCCGGAGATCCAAGCTCCCCGACTTCCCCTATTTGACCCGTGTGGGTCCAACCGGGTCCGTCGGACTCGTTTGAAGGGGGGAGGAATGTCATGGAACGGACATAGGGGCTCTGACCAGCGAGCCCCAGAACTAACAGCCTGGGACATTTCAAAGACCTTTTTCTTTATTTGAGACTCTTTCGTTTTGCGTGTTGAAATGAACAGTTATACCTTTTCTAGATGTGGTTTTATTGGTGTGATGTATTACCATGTATCCTGTATTGTATGAGTGTGGATTCAGATGTGTAATTGTGTGATGCATTTAAAGGTATTATATTTCCCCTTGGTTGCTAGGAGTGAAAGGCTGTGTTGAAATTCAATTGTATGCTAATTTCTGTGTACATTAGCTCTGTGTGTGTGTGTGTAATCTGATGATGCAAGCATGCCATTGTATGCAAATTGAGTTCCCATTCAAGCCTGGGCATGTCTCCTTTGTGTGTGAGATGTTTAAATGCGTGTCCCATTTGAGTAAAAAGTCAGTTCAACTGCGTTTGACTTAAGCATACAGCCCCGTTTGGTGTCGTCATTTCATCGCTAAAATCACAGTGCAGGAGACACTCTGCGGTCTCCTAGCTCCCCACTACGCAGAACGGGTCAACTAATTCGGCAGCACCATCTCGCCAAGTAACGCCAGGGTCATCTCAGGCCGCTCGAGACGCCGAGTGCCGTGACACTCGGTAGTCGGGCCTGACCATCATCAGAGGGGGTCAGATTGGAGCACACCCGCAGACGGATAACACCCCATTCCGTCACAGTCCTGTTGTAGTGTAACAAAACCGAATTGGTTTCGTGCAACTGACGTGCCTGCTGCCAACCTTGAATACTTCACATACTGTCATTCACGTCTGCTGTTCTTGAGCATGTGCTAGGTAACCTGTTGGTCTTGAACCTTCAGAGCTAGAGGCAATCAATGTTAGTCCTGGTGTCTCCTTGTTACAGTCTGTAGTTAAAACCTTTTTGTATTATTCAGGCAGATACTTCTGTCTCAAAGATTCCAACTTCGCTACTCCTTGGGTAAGCGATATACGCTACGTTACATTACAAACAGGGGCCAAATGGATCTGGCAGAATTATCTGAACTCATGTCAAATTAAGTGACTTGATTAATAAACAGGAGGAACAACTTCATAGACAGGAGGTGCAAGATCGTAGACTAGAGGAGGCAGGATCATAGGATGGATCAATATGCTCAAGGCTTTGGGCCTACTCCTGAATCAACCTAAGGAGTTAGGTCAGGCCGTCGCACACCTTCATTCCTGCAGTTAATGAGGCTCCCCAAACTGTGATCGCTCCTGAAGTATCTCATGTGAGTTTAAAGACACCTTCGTGTTTCAGTGGAAATTCTGGTTTATGCAGAGGTTCATAACCCAAATTGATATCATGTTTGAGTTAAATTCAGGTATGTGAACACAGGTCATTTAGGAGGTGAGAATCTCTGCACGTAGACATTATTTGTTAATTCAATATCTAATAAACCGTTGCTTATAATATTCTGCAGTAAAGAGTCTCTTTATTTCTAGATTTTGTAGTATTTTTTAAGCATTTTTTATACTTTTTTCAAATTTATTTATTTTTTTCGAACTCGAACCGAACACGCCAAAAAGTTTGAAGTTTGCGAACGGCAAAAGTTTGAATCGCACTCCGAACTGATGGAACGGAACAGCTCATCCCTAACTGTCATTCCACGTCTGCTGTTTCTGTGAGTGTCCTAGGTAACCTGTTGATCTTGAAACCTTCAGAGCCTAGAGGCAATTCAGTTAGTCCTTGTGTCTCCTTGTTACAGTCTATAGTTATAAACCTTTTTGTATTATTCAAGCAGATACTTCTGTCCTCAAAGATCCCAACTCCGCTACTCTTGGGAAAGTGATCTAGCTACCGTTACACATTCCCAGCTCAAGCTGGCATGGTGTTAACCATCTCTACACCTGCCCCTGCAGAGCTGACAGAATGTCTGGCCCGTTGTGGCTCCTGTCCCCTAAACAAACCAGCTCAAGCACAGTATGGCATCTTTTTGCTTGAGCCATTGCGTAGCCCCTGCCAGGCGTCGGTTTACCTGCCACTTCGCCAGACACAGAGAAGGAGGAGGAGGAGGAAGAGGTGGTGGAGCAGACAGACCTCATGCAAGCAGCTTTCTGGAGGCGTGGTGGATGAACAAGCTCCAGCACAGAGCCCCATCTTGGATCCCTCCCAGCTGCAATCAGAGTTACCCAGTGTGCCGTGAAGGAAATGTAATGGCCCTGTCCATGCTTGCTGGACCACGTGTCTAAAGTCATGTGCACCTTGTTCCTGACTGCCTTTCCCAATGACTCCATAACATTGTGTTCCACGTGCTGGTATAGTGCTGGAATGGCCTTCCGTGGAAAGTAATGGCGTTTTGGAACCCGCCACTGTGGTACAGCACATTCAGCAAATTCACTGAAGGAAGCAGAGTCCACCAGCTGGAAAGGCAGCAGCTGTAATGTGAGTAATTTTGCTAAGCTGACATTTAGACGCTGTGCTTGGGGATGGTTGGGACTATATTTTTTCTTACGCTGCAGCAGCTGGGGCAACATAATCTGACTGTGTAATTCTTCATCTGATGGGATGCTGTCACATTGTGAGGAAGGACCTGGTACACCCATTACTGTAGCATCATCCCTGTCAGTGGAGGTTGTAGGCAATGACATGGCAGGACATACAGTGGGGGTAGAGACAGATGAGGAGGAGGACCTATGAAAAGTGTTGTGCCAATGGGATGCATGGCATCACCTCAAGCACGTGGTACCCAAGCGTGGGATGTCTTTCCCACGCTTGATCCTCATCTAACATAGATTACGCAACGGTGCAGTCTGCGGCACATTTCTTAAAGAACTCCCAGACAGCAGACTTCCTGTACATGTGCTTTGAGACAACAGCACTCTGCACCTGAGCAGCTGTGACTTCTGATGCCTTGGACTGGCTATAGAGGACGTTGTGCCTTGTGTTTGTTGTGCCTCCTCCTCCTCACTTGACTTCTCTGTTCGATCAGGCACCGAGGTGAAGTCAGGGGGTGATGAGGATTATGAGGTCACTATCTTCTTATCACTGGAGCCAACTTGGCAGTATGCTGCAGCTGCTGGGCAACATGAGTGCTGACTCCTCCGTGTATGATAGTGAGGCTACGGCAGGAGTAGATGTGGACATGGAGACTGAATTAGATGTTTTGGCAGCTGAGGTGGACTGTAAACCACTACAAGTCTGGCTGACAGAGGACTCGGAGGATGAGGATGGCCTGGTTAGACTCTGGTATAACTCAGTGAGACACCCTGAGAGCTGGCAGACAGTGACAAGACACAGATTAACATTCCCAGATATCTGCTACAAGTCTGTGAGACCCCCTGATGGGTTTCAGTGACAAGACACAAATTACAATTCCCAGGAACCTCCTATAAATCAGTGCGACCCCCTGATGGGTGGCAGTGACAAAACACAGATTACAATTCCCAGATATCTGCTAGAAGGTCTCACTCATAATAGCTGCTGGCAGTGAGAGCACACAAATTACAACAATTCCCAGTTATTTTGTAGAAGTGAGACCCCCACAATAGCTGGTGGCAGGGAGAACACACACTAACAGAACAATCTCCTCTCAAAAAACACGGCTGTGTGAAGCCTTTTATAGTGTGCTGCGGGACTTAGCTCTGTGAGCCCATGATTGGGCAAGATTTGCCCAATCAGGACTCTGTGCCATGATTGGCATAGTCTTGCACCTGTCTTGCATCTGACCTGTGGTCAAGCTTCAGGCCACTGGAAAAGTGCATTGTGGTCCATTGTGGGCAAAAATGCGGCGAACACGTGGAAATGTTCATGAACAGCCAAACGGCCGATGTTCGATGCGAACTCCGAACAGATCGAACCGAACAGCTCATTCCTACTTGGCAGTATGCTGCAGCTGCTGGGGGAACATGAGTGGCAGTTATTTGTGTGTCACTGGCACCCCCTTCCTCTAGGTTGATTATACTCCCTTCCTTAGCCTCAGAGTTTGAATCAGAGCACTGTAGTTGCTGCGCATCCTCAAACAGCATGTCACTGTCATTGTAGTCAAACAATTGAGCTGACTCCTCAGTGTGTGATAGTGAGGCTATGGCAGGAGTAGCTGTGGACATGGAGGCTGATTTAGATGTTTTGGCAGCTGAGGTGGACTGTAAAGCACTACAAGCCTGGCTGGCAGAGGACTCGGAGGATGAGGATGGCCTGGTTAGCCAATCCTGCAAATCCTCTGTATGTTGCTGCTGCTTAAGACGGCCAGCACCAGTTAGAAACAAGGACAAGCATGCCCCTGCAGAGGATACACCATGTTCACGGCGACCAGAGGCACAGCCTTCTGACACAGAGGCTGTTTACCCTCTTATCTGTGTCCGGGAGCGTCTGCCTGTCTTTTTTGGTCTGACATATTTGGTCTGATATACAGATTATCCAGAACAATGCTATACGTCAATGATACATACACCCTGATATCTGGCAACACCCAGATTCTACTCTGAATTGATAAACAGATGAACTCTGATTAAACTGTGTTTTTGTATCGTATCTAGAATTAGATTAAAGATATACAGATTTTCCAGAACAATGCTATAAATCAGTGATACAGTCTGAAAGCCTGGCAGCAACTGGCAGTGCCAACACACAGATTACAATTCCCAGATATCTGCTATAAGTATGTGGGACCCCCTGATACCTGTCAGTAAGAAGACACAGCTATCAGGGGGTCCCACATACTTCTAGAAGACACAGATTACAATTCCCAGATATCTGCTAGAAGAACGTGAGACCCCAATAGCTGTCAGTGAGAAGACAGATTCACAGAAATCTGCTAGACGTCTGTGAGACACACTGAAGGAACAATCTCCTCTCACTCCTGCAAAAAAACATGTGCTGAGGCTGCAGGGAAGCCTTACATAGTGTGCTCCGGGACTTAGCTCTGTGAGCCCATGATTGGACAAATTTTGCCCAATCAGGACTCTGAGCCTTGATTGGCATAGTCTTGCACCTGTCTTGCACCTGACCTGTGGTCAGGTGCAAGGCTGTAGCCAATTACGAGCTTCAAGACAGTGGAAAATTGCATTGTGGTCCATTGTAGGCGAACACGCGGAAATGTTCGATGTTCGCCGAACTGCTGAACGGGCAATGTTCGAATCGAACTCATGCTTGGATCGAACCGCCAGCCCATCCCTATCCAGGAGGAAAAAATGTGTTTTAAATTGTTCCCCTGTGCTGCAAGGTTTCCCCACCTGCTAATTAAATGCCCTTAAATGTTTCCTGGGTGTGGGGAACCGGTGAGGAGGAAGTAAGGAGATTGATTGTTTGAGACACAGACAGACTGAGAGCAGCAGCAGCAGCAAACAAGTTGAAGCTCTGAGGTTGGCAAAGATTTACATTAGGTTATTAGCCCAAGGTAGTGAGGGACGTTGTATTGTTTAGTCAGTACTCAGTTAGGCTTTGTTTTCTGTTATATTTTGTTTGTTTGCTGGAGTGAAGAAATAAACTGAGCTATATAAAGAGACTGTTTCCGTACCATAATTGCCCTAGAGGACCGTGCTATAGCGCCCCCCTGTGACACACTGTATACACTGAGCAGATTTAAACAATACATATGCATGAGCCACCATTTCAGGAAATCCTTACTTTGGGACACACCCATCAATGACAACATGCACTACTATAGCAAAGGCCTCCTGTCAACAAAGCACATTTAACCCTGTATACACTAAACAGCTTTAAACAATACATATGCATTTGCTACCATTTCAGGAAATCCTTACTTTTAGACACACGCTTCAATGACAACATGCATTACTATAGCAAATACTAGAAGCATGTGGGACCTCCTGATAGCTGGCAGTGAGAAGACACAGATTAGAATTCCCAGATATCTGCTAGAAGTATGTGGGACCCCCTGATAGCTGGCAGTCAGGGCCGGCGCTAGCGTAAGGCAGGTCAGGCGACTGTCTGGGGGCGGGCCAGCTGGGGGGGGCAGAGATTCAAATTCATGCTCCTGGGTGGCCAAAATTAAACACTTTCTGCAAAGATGCAGAAGGTGCTTCATACCAGTGGCCCCCTGGCTGTAGCCGGTTGCTCTGTGTGTGGGGGGCGTGCAGGGATTAAAAACAACAATAAACTGCTGTTTCTTTTCATTTTTCATCTGCCGCTGTGTGCAGGGAGGGAAGCGGGAAACACATGGTGGAGGGGGTGGAGCTGTGCAGAGGAGAGAGCCTAGGAGGGGCGGAGCTCCAGCGTGTGCCTCTCACATTCCACCAGGAAGGGAGCTGTGAAGTTTTGAATGTGCTGCTTAGCATCTGAAGACACCAGGCAGCGTCTATTCAGTGACCCCGTCTGAGTCATCTGCCAGCAGGTTACCTGCAAACAGTCCATCTCTCAGGGAGGAGGTAAATACACAACACACACCACTCCCTGCCAGCACACACTACTCCCAGCCAGCTGTCACACATCACTCCCAGCACACACCACCACTCCCAGCCACCACACACACCACTCCCAGCCAGCTCTCACACATCACACCCAGCCAACATAAACACACATCACTCCCAGCCAGCACACACTACTCCCAGCCAGCTCTCACACATCACTCCCAGCACACACATCACTCCCAGCCAGCTCTCACATATCACTCCCAGCACGCACATCACTCCAAGCCAGCACACACATCACTCCCAGCCAGCACACACATTACTCCCAGCCAGCACACACCACTCCCAGCCAGCACACTTCCTGCCAGCATACACACCACTCCCAGTCAGCACACACACACATCACTCCCAGCCAGCTCTCACACACAGATTACTCCCAGCCAGCACACACACCACTCCCAGCCAGCTCTCTCACACGCAAACACACAACTCTCAGCCAGCTCTCACACTCCCAGCCAGCGCACACATTACTCCCAGCCAGCACACACACCACTCCCAGCCAGCTCTCACACACTCCCAGCCAGCACACACATCACTCCCAGCCAGCGCACACACATCACTCCCAACCAGCACACACACATCACTCCCAGCCAGCTTTCACTCACAAATAGCCAGCACACACACCTCTCCCAGCTAGCGTTCGCACACTCACACGTCACATCACTCACAGCCAGGTCTCGCATACACACTACTCACAGTCAGCTTACATACACTCACAGCCACCTCCCACACATCCCTCACACATGCAACACACCAAAGCTAGCTCACACACACTCACAGCCAGCTAATACACATCACAACACTCACATCCAGCTCACACATACAATAAATCATTCAGAGATAGCTTGCATGCTCACAATCATCGCTGACGCTCACAAGCATCGCTCACTGGCAGCTCAAACATACTCAGTCAACCCACTTCACTGCCAGGCTGCTCACACACACTCTTACGCCACAGACAGCACCACACTCAGTCCCATCTCGCACACTGCCACACACTCAATTATTGTCCTACACATGTAGCCCCGCACAGTCATGCGACATTCGGCGCACACTAGACATGTGCATTCGTTTTAGTACTAAAACGATTTAGTCCGAATTTTGGGATAATTTAGTTTTAGTATGACTCAAGAGAAACGAAACTGCTCAGTACAAAAAACGAAAGAAACTAAAATAAAATGCACTACATTTTAGTTTCAGTCCTTTTTGTGATATTATATTGATGAGTGAAGGAGACCAGCAATGAAGAGCGCAACATCGCAACATCCGAAGTTCTGCACCCTCCACATGCCAATGCAGGAGGATGTTCTATACAGAGAGTCAGGAGGATGTTCTATATATTATACAGAGAGGGGTATTAATTAATGCAGGTGGATGTTGTATACATTATACAGAGAGGGGTATTAATTAATGCAGGAGGATGTTCTAAACATTATACAGAGAGGAGCCTTTTTTTTAGCCCTTTAAATCCAGTGGCTGTGAGCACGGAGATCGGCTGCTTGTTACATTATCTCTCAGTACAATGTATCAGGCTCAGCTGTTACAGTAACTGACTGCTGCTCATCACAGCGCTCAGAGTTTCAGTAAAACAAGGAAATAATATTGTTTTAACCTCTTACATATAAAAATATTATTTACTAGTTTTACTGAAACTCTGAGCGCTGTGATGAGCAGCAGTCAGTTACTGTAACAGCTTTGCCTGACACGGGGCAGTATTACAATGTTGGTGCTAACTTAACCAGAGCTGTTGTAACTGAAAACCTCCATAGGCTATAATAGCTCTGGGAAGTTTACAACAGCTCTGGTTAAGTTAGCACCAGCTATATAATATGGCCCACATTGTGCTGAGAGTGAGAGATGCTTAACAAGAAGCGATCTCAGCCCTCTGAGGAGCCACTACAATAGTAATTGTATCCACTGGTTTTGGATGAATGAAATTAGTTTTCATACTAAAGAACTGAAAACGAATTTCTTTAGCAACTAAATAAATTGCATTTTAGTACTAATGCATTAGTTCAAAACGAAATTTTGTGCTGTGCACATGTCTAGCGCACACATACATGTACAGTTGTGTTCAAAATTATTCAACCCCCACTGAAATTGATTTTGATCATTCAGTCATCTTGCTTACAATTAAATCAAAGAGGCACGTGTAGGTCAGACAAATATAACATAACATTTATAATGAAATAACCACAAATGTCTTTTCTGTGCTCACATCATTATCAGTTTTATTCAACCCCCAAGTGACATTCAATCTTAGTACTTAGTACAACATCCTTTTACAGTTATAACAGCTTTTAAACGTGAAGCATAGCTTGACACAAGTGTCTTGCAGCGATCTACGGGTATCTTCGCCCATTCGTCATGGGCAAAAGCCTCCAGTTCAGTCACATTCTTAGGCTTGCGCACTGCAACTGCTTTCTTTAAGTCCCACCAGTGGTTCTCAATCGGATTTAAATCAGGTGACTGCGATGGCCACTCCAAAATGTTCCAGCCTTTAATCTGCAACCATGCTCTAGTGGACTTGGAGGTATGCTTGGGATCATTGTTGTTGAAAGGTCCAACGTCTCCCAAGCCTCAGGTTTGTGACGGACTGCATCACATTGTCATCCAATATCTCCTGGTACTGAAGAATTCATGGTACCTTGCACACGCTGAAGCTTCCCTGTACCTGCAGAAGCAAAACAGCCCCAAAGCATGATTGACCCCCGCCATGCTTCACAGTAGGCAAGGTGTTCTTTTCTTCATAGGCCTTGTTCTTCCTCCTCCCAACATAGTGTTGATCCATGGGCCCAAACAGTTCTAATTTTGTTTCATCAGTCCACAGAACACTATCCCAAAACTTCTGTGGTTTGTCCACATGACTTTTGGCATACTGCAGTCGACTCTTCTTATTCTTTGGAGACAGCAAGGGGGTGCGCCTGGGAGTTCTGGCATGGAGGCCTTCATTACGCAGTGTGCACCGTATTGTCTGAGCTGAAACTTCAGTACCCACATCTGACAAATCTTTTCTCAGTTCCTCAGCAGTCACACGGGACTTTTCTCCACTCTACGCTTCAGGTAGCGCACAGCAGTCGAAGTCAGCATCTTCTTTCTGTCACGACCAGGTAGCGTTTCAACAGTGCCCTTTGCCTTGAATTTGCGAATGATGCTTCCTATGGTCTCTCTTGGTATGTTTAACATCTTTGCAATCTTCTTATAGCCATTGCCCTCCTGTGAAGAGTAATCACCTCTTCTCTTGTCTTCCTGGACCATTCTCTTGACTTCACCATGTTTGTAACCACACCAGTAAATGTCTAGAAGGAGCTGAGTATCAGTCATTTTAAAGCTGCCTAATTGGTGCTTATTATTTTTTATTGCTGCTCCGTGACATCCACAGGTGTTTTCAATACCTGATTGAAAACACTTGAATGAACCTCTGTTCTTCAGAGTGGTAGTCTTTAAGGGGTTGAATAATTGTGTCAATGAAGAATTCACAAAAGAAACATTTACTACTGTATTACAAAACCAATTGATGTAATTTTAGGTGCATATGGTTCTTTAAAAAGTCCTTGTAGGATTTCATTTTGAATACAATTACAAATGTACACTAAATTCCCTAAAACCCTTTACAGCATTGGGGGTTGAATAATTTTGAACACAACTGTACATGTCAGCTTATTGGGAGAGGGGGCGGCAAAATACACCTTCGCCTGTGCACTCAAAATTCCTTGCACCGGCCCTGCTGGCAGTGAGAAGACACAGATTACAATTCTCAGATATCTGCTAGAAGTATGTGGGACCCCCTGATAGCTGGCAGTGAGAAGACACAGATTACAATTCCCAGGTATCTGCTAGAAGTATGTGGGACTAGGGATGAGCTGTTCGGTTCGATCAGTTCGGAGTTCGATTCGAACTTTGGCCTTTCACAAGTTCGCAAACTTCGAACTTTTTGGCGTGTTCGGTTCGAGTTCGAAAAAAACATTTTTTTGGAAGAAAGTATAAAAAATGATTAAAAAAATACAAAAAAATCTAGAAATAAAGAGACTCTTTACCGCAGAATATTATAAGCAACGTTTCATTAGATATTGAATTAAAAACTACCTAATGTCATTGTCTAGGTGTAAAGATTCTCACCTCTAAATGACCTGTGCTCTCAAACGGCGTAAACAACAGGTGTTTAATTAGTGTTTGGAAATAACATGTGCTTCTAATTAGCAATTAGAATTTGATACATTGCTTGCAGACTGGGTGGGGGCTCCTCACTGGGTGGGGGCTCCTGCACATGTATGAACAAACACTGTTTTGAATTCTAAGAAGTGTTCATTTCTACTATATAATCCTCTCTGATATGCTGTTTAACCCCTTAAGGACCAGGGCTCTGTAAAGCCAATCATTAATGATGTAGATGTTACGTCATTTGTCATCAAGGGCTTAATAAAATCTTTATCACACTCCTTAGATTTAAACGTAATATTCCAGTATTTGTATGTCATGTACCTCTAGGGTTGCCACCTTTTCATCAAGCCAAACCCAAACACTCTAGTGTTGGGTGCGAACGAACATTTTTTTTTGTAGAATATAAATTATGGCACATGGTATGCATGGCAGACTGGTATTATGCATGGAAGACTGGTATTATGGCAAACTGGTATTATGCATGGCACACTGGTATGGATGGCAGACTGGAAAGGCTGGCACACACTGGTATTATACATGGCAGACCGGAAAGACTGGCACACTGTTATGGCACACACTGGTATTATGCTGCATGACAGACTGGAAAGGCTGGCACACTTATGGCAGACTGGAAAGGCTGGCACACTGTTATGGCACAAACTAGTATGCTGCATGGCAGACTGGAAAGGCTGGCACACTGTTATGGCAGACTGAAAAGGCTGGCACACTTATGGCACACACTGGTATTATACATGGCAGACTGGAAAGGCTGGCACACTTATGGCAGACTGGTATGGCTGGCAAACTGGTATAGCACACACTGGTATTATACATGGCAGACTGGAAAGACTGGCACACTGCTATGGCACACACTGGTATTATGCTGCATGGCAGACTGGAAAGGCTGGCACACTGTTTTGCAGACTAGTATGGCTAGCAAACTGGTATGGCACACACTGGTATTATGCTGCATGGCAGACTGGAAAGGCTGGCACACGGTTATGGCAGACTAGTATGGCTGGCAAACTGGTATGGCACACACTGGTATTATACATGGCAGACTGGAAAGGCTGGCACACTGATATGGCACACACTGGTATTATACATGGCAGACTGGAAAGGCTGGCACACTGTTATGGCACACACTGGTATTATGCTGCATGGCAGACTGGAAAGGCTGGCACACTTTATGGCACACACTGGTATTATATTTGGCAGGCTGGAAAGGCTGGCACACTTTATGGCACAAACTGGTATTATTTATTATGCTGCAGCAGACTGGAAACAAAGGCTGGCACACTCACTGTCTGCGAGCCTCCCTTGAGTTGACCGGCGGGAGGCGGCATCAGAGTGGATGGAGTGGAGAGCTGCTGGCTCGTCTGGCAAAATCGACCGCACCGCATTCCAGGTCCGGAATCCGGATGAAGACATCACAGAGCACATCCTTTCCTTAGCTGCTCACTTTGCACACTGTCCGGTTAGGAGGCCTAGGAAGGGAGCAGCCCGCAGGCACATGAGCAACCACGTGAAATGACGTCACGTGAGAGTGAGCCTGCGCGACCTTGACAGCGGCTCAGAGGACGACACGTGAAGCAGACCAGCCAATCCCTCTTCAGCCTGGAAAAAATGGAAGGAGGAAAAGACCGTGGCGCCAGGGGAAAGCAGGAAATATAAGTATAACCTTGGATTCATATGTCCGGGTGGCAGAGGGTGTCAAACCTGGACACATGACTCCAAACCCAGACAGTCCGGGTCAAAAACGGACAGGTGGGAACCCTATGTACCTCTCCCGAAGGGCCTATGTGAGCATACAATTATTATTGTGTTAGAAATGTCTATCATAAAGCGTTCAAGCTGAGTTCCCTAGAGTCTCTGACTATCCATTGTCATATATACCATACTTTATACATATAATACATTCCCTCATCTAACAGGACAGTAGCCAGTCCCTGTGCATTTTAACCCCTTAAGGGTGGCTAGGTGTCGTGTGTGGGTCTCTGATGGCAATGTTTCTATACATCCTACAAATCAGCCACTTCACGGGCAGGTTATGGGGACCTCCTAGGCACGATATTTGAAGGAATTTTTTGTTTTTATTATTAACCCTTATTTTATGGAAAACTCACTGTTCCTTTAAAAACATATTTTTTTAAACTTTTTCTCCTTGTTTCCTGTCCTCCAGGACTAGGGATGAGCCGAACACCCCCCCGAGTTCGGTTCAGGCCCGAACCCGAACTTCCCATATGTTCGGGCCCGAACTCGAACTCCATGCAAGTCAATATGGCTGAAAATTCGTTTTTTAGAGTGCCCTCCAAGAGGGCATATATGCTAGATATTTGCCATAAAAGGTGTATGGGGGTCCGGGTAGTGCCCTGGGGGACAGGAAACAAGGACAAAAAGTAAAAAAAAAATGTTTTTAAAAGGGACAGTGACTTTTCCATGAAATAAGGGTTAAAAATAAAAACGGAAAATTCCTTCAAATATCGTGCCTAGGAGGTCCCCATAACCTGCCCGTGAAGTGGCGGATTTCTAGGATGTATAGAAACACTTAAAAACAAAAATATTACGTTTCATATGACGGTAAATGCTTTTCCTTTAATCTATCCATAAACAACTGCTTGGGGCGGCAGTCTGTATGAAAAGAGGAGACATTTTCATACACGCAGAAAAAGTTTACTGATTTTTTTGGCTAAATTATTGTGAAACTTATGCAGGCTTTGGATGAAAGTAACAATAGGTGCTTCAAAATTGGTCCTTTAGCATCCCCAACAGTGCCGTCACACCGTAACCCCTCTGAGGATATGAATCTGATACAGGCGTCAGTGGCAGTGCACCCAAATATTGTGCTTTTGGTGCCAGGCCTGCAAGTACTATCATACAGTAACCCCTCTGTGGTATTGTGGAAGAATGCAGGGGTGAACCTTGCGGTCCTATATTAAAAAGATATGCATCTGGTTAAGGTGTCAGTGCACCCAGATATTGTGCCTTTGGTGCCAGGCCAGCAAGTATCATCATACAGTAACCCCTCTGTGATATTGTGGAAGAATGCAGGGGTGAACCTTGCTGTCCTATATTAAAAAGATATGCATCTGGTTAAGGCATCAGTGCACCCAGATATTCTGCCTTTGGTGCAAGACTGCCAGGCCAGCAAGTATCATCATACAGTAACCCCTCTGTGGTATTGTGGAAGAATGCAGGGGTGGACCATGTGGTCCTATATTGAAAAGATATGCATCTGGTCAAGGTGTCAGTGCACCCAGATTTTGTGCTTTTGGTGCCAGGCCTGCAAGTGCCATCATAATACAGTAACCCCTCTGTGGTATTGTGGAAGAGTGCAGGGTTGGACCCTGCGGTTCAAAAAATTAAAATGATATAAATCTGGCACCGGCGTCAGTGCAGCCAAATATTGTGCCTTTCATGGCAGCAAGTGCCTTCACACCGTAACCCTTTGTGGCATTGTGGAAGAGTTCAGTGCTGGAGGTTTTGTGAATGCAGAAGAGGACATCCCCGATCTATTCCATTACTTCAGCATCAGGGGATTGATAGCTGCTGATCCAGGACTGATTCATTTTTATAAATGTCAGCCAGTCTACAGAGTCGGTGGACAGACGCACTCTTTTGTCTGTGACAAAACCTCCAGCGGCACTGCACGTCCTTTCGGAAAGCATGCTAGATGAAGGGCAACCTAGTAGCTGCATAGCATATTGGCTAAGTTCTGGCCAGTGATCCAATCTCAACACCCAGTAAGCCAGTGGATCATCTGCTGGAAAGGTATCCAGGTCTGCTCTTGCCCCTAGGTAGTCCTGCACCATATGGTGAAGACGATGGCAATGGGTGCCTACATTTGACGTCCCTGGGCGTCGAGGACTAAAAAATTTTAAAAATGCATCAGTCAAGCGGCCCCGGCCTTCACCACTATTCCTCTGATCATCCGCAGCCTCAGAAGCACGTGTGTCAGCACTTGGTAATCTACCAGTGACTGGAAAGGTGTTACACAAGTGTCGCTTTAGAGCGTCCTCAAGTTTTCCATCCTGTGCTCCCTCTGTGCGGGCAGGATGAGCTCTGCAACTTTACCCTTGTATCGTGGATCAAGAAGGGTTGCCAACCAGTAATGATCCCTCTCCTTGATAGCACGAATCCTGGGGTCCTTTAGCAGGCTTTGCATCATTAGGGAGCCCATGCAGCGTAGGTTGGAGGTGGATTTAGCTTCCGAGTCTTCCTGGTCAATGAGGATGACCGTATCGTGCACTTCCTCCTCCCAGCCACGCACTAGCCATTGTGTTTCTGGGCAGACGAAACCCTCCCTTGAGGAATCCCCACCTTCAATGCCCCCGCTACTTAAATATTCTGCCTCCTCCTTCTCCTCATCCTCCTCCTGTCTGATCTGAGTAGGACCCGCTGGAATGCTGTCTGCAGAAAGACTGGGGCATTGAGAGCTAGGGAAGGCCTCCTCTTCCTCCCGCTGCTCTGCCTCTAGAGCCACATCTATAATTCCCCGCAGACTGTGCTCCAGCAGGAACACTAAAGTTTGTTGCCTCCTCAAATGGTGACAGTACAGTGCATGCATCCTTGATCATCAGCCACTGCGGGGGGGAAAAAAAACAAGTTGACCTGAACCTGTCCTTGTGCCATACTCACACAGGTACTCGTTGATGGCCCTCTGCTGCTTGTGCAGATGCTGCAGCATTGCTACTGTCGAGTTCCACCTGGTGGGCATGTCGCAGATCAGAGGGTTTGTGGGAAGGTGGAATTCTCTTTGAATTTCTGCCAGGCGAACGCTTGCTGGGAATGACCGTCTGAAGTGGCTGCAGACTTTTCTGGCCTGGATGAGAAGCTCTGGCAGCCCTGGGTACTTGGTTAGGAAACGCTGTACCACCAGATTTAGGATGTGTGTTAGGCATGGTACATGCGTCAATTTACCCTTGCGTAGGGTGGAGAGAAGGTTGCTGCCATTATCGCAGACGATCATTCCCAGCTGAAGCTGGTGTGGTGTTAACCATCTCTGCACCTGCCCCTGCCCCTGCAGAGATGACAGAATTTCTGGCCCGGTGTGGCTCCTGTCCCCTAAACAAACCAGCTCAAGCACAGTATGGCATCTTTTTGCTTGAGCCATTGAGTAGACCCTGTAAGGCGTCGGTTTAACTGCCAGTTTGCCAGAGACAGAGAAGGAGGAGGAGGAGGAAGAGGGAGAGGTGGTGGTGGTGGAGCAGACAGACCTCATACAAGCAGCTTTCTGGAGGCGTGGTGGATGAACAAGCTCCAGCACAGAGCCCCGTCTTGGATCCCTCCCAGCTGCAATCAGAGTTACCCAGTGTGCCGTGAAGGAAATGTAACGACCCTGTCCATGCATGCTGGACCATGTGTCTAAAGTCCCATGCACCTTGTTGCTGACTGCCTTTCCTAATGACTGGATAACATTGTCTTCCACGTGCTGGAATAGTGCTGGAATGGCCTTGCGTGAAAAGTAATGGTGTTTTGGAACCTGCCACTGTGGTACAACACATTCAGCAAATTCACGGAAGGGAGCAGAATCCACCAGCTGGAAAGGCAGCAGCTGCAATGCGAGTAATTTTGCCAAGCTGGCATTTAGACGCTGTGCTTGGGGATGATTGGGACTATATTTTTTTTTCGCTGCAGCAGCTGCAGCAACGTAATCTGACTGCATAAATCTTCAGCTGCTGGGATGATGTCATATTGTGAGGAAGGACCTGGTACATCCATTACTGTAGCATCATCCCTGTCGGTGGAGGTTGTAGGCAATGACATGGCAGGACATACAGTGGGGGTAGAGACAGATGAGGAGGAGGAGGACCTACGCAAAGTTTTGCACCAACGGGATGTGTGGCAGTTGCTCATATGTCGCCTCAAGCACGTGGTACCCAAGTGTCTGGTATCTTTCCCAGGCTTAAGCCTCACCTGACATAGATTACAAATAGCAACGCTGCGCTCTACTGCACATTTCTTAAAGAACTCCCAGACAACAGAGTTCATGCATGTGTTCTTTGAGACAACAGCGCTCTGCACTGGAGCAGCACTGACATGTGATGCCTTGGACTGGCTAGTGCTAAGGTTGGTCACAGAGGATGTTGTGCCTCGTGTTTGCTGTGCCTCCTCCTCCCCCTCTTCCTCACTTAATTCCTCTGTTCGATCAGGCACCCAGGTGGAGTCAGTGACCTCATCATCATTGTCATCATCACCCCCTATCTCCTTGTCACTGGAGCCAACTTGGCAGTATGCTGCAGCTGCTGGGGCAACATGAGTGCCAGTTATTTGTGTGTTATCACTGGCACCCCTTCCTCTAGGTTGATTATACTCCCTCCTCAACCTCAGAGATTGAATCAGAGCACTGTACTTGCTGCGCATCCTCAAGCAGCATGTCACTCTCATTGTAGTCAAACAATTCAGCTGACTCCTCCGTGTGTGATAGCGAGGCTACGGCAGGAGTAGCTGTGGACATGGAGGCTGCATTAGATGCTTTGGCAGCTGAGGTGGACTGTAAAGCACTGGAAGCCTGGCTGGCAGAGGACTCGGAGGATGAGGATGGCCTGGTTAGCCAATCCACCAAGTCCTCTGTATTTTGCTGCTGCTTAAAATGGCCAGCACCAGTTAGAAAGGACAAGCGTGCCCCATGCAGAGGATGCACCACGTCCACAGGCACAGCCTCCTGACACAGGGGATGCTTGCCCTTTTATCTGTGTCTGGGAGCGTCTGCCTGTCCTTTTTGTTCTTTCAGACATGGTGAGTGATATATAAATTAATATATACAGAACTCTGATTCAACTCTGGTATAAAGATTTAAAGAACTCTGGTATAACTCAGTGAGACACCCTGATAGCTGGCAGCCAGTGACAAGACACAGATTACAAGTCTCAGACACCTCTATAAATCAGTGAGGCTGATGGGTGGCAGCCAGTGAGAACACACGGATTATAACAATTCCCAAATGTTTTGTCGAAATTAGTGACACCCAAAATACTGCGTGGTACTGGCTGTGTGACAAGGCACAGATCACCTCAATTCACAAATGTTTTGTAGAAATTAGTGAGCCCCAAAATACTGCGTGGTACTGGCTGTGTGACAAGACACAGATCACCTCAATTCACAAATGTTTTGTAGAAATCAGTGAGCCCCAAAATACTGCGTGGTACTGGCTGTGTGACAAGACACAGATCACCTCAATTCACAAATGTTTTAAAGAAATTTGTAACCCCCAAAAAGACTTGCTGGCTGTGTGACAAGACACAGAAGATCACCTCAATTCACAAATGTTTAAAGAAATTTGTAAACCCCAAAAAAACTTGCTGGCACAGTGACAAGACACACATCACTTAAATTCCCAGATATTTGGTAGAAAGGAGACCCCCCAGACCCCCCCCAGTAGCGTGGCAGACCGGCAGTAACAACACACAACTATCTCCTCTGAAATCTCCTCTCAAAATGCGTGCTGTAGCTATGCGTGGAAACGTTATATAGTGTGCTGTGGGACTTAGCTCTGTGAGCCCATGATTGGGCAAAATTTGCCCAATCAGGACTCTGAGCCGTGATTGGCATACTGTTGAACCTGTCTTGCACCAGACCTGTGGTCAGGTGCAAGGCTGTAGCCAATTACGAGCTTCAGGCCAGTGGGAAAATGCATTGTGGTCCATTGTGGTCGAACATGCGGCGAACACCCGGAAATGTTCGGTGTTCGCGATCTAATCGAACAGGCTAAGTTTGGGTCGAACTCCGAACCGTCCGAACCAAACAGCTCATCCCTATCCAGGACCCCCATACACCTTTTATGGCAAATATGTTGCATATATGCCCTCTTGGAGGGCACTCTAAAAACCAAACTTTTGACTCCCATTGACTTGCATTGAGTTCGGTTGAAATTGTTCGAGTTCGAATGCGAACCGAACACGGGGGGGTTCGGCTCATCCCTATGTGGGACCCCTGATAGCTGGCAGTGAGAAGACATAGATTACAATTCCCAGATAATTATCTGCTAGAAGAAAGTGAGACCCCAATAGCTGGCAGTGAGAAGACATAGATTACAATTCCCAGATAATTATCTGCTAGAAGAAAGTGAGACCCCAATAGCTGGCAGTGAGAAGACAGATTCACAGAAATCTGCTAGACGTCTGTGAGACACATTGAAAGAGCAATCTCCTCTCACTCCTGCAAAGAAAACACGTGCTGAGCCTGCAGGGAAGCCTTATATAGTGTGCTCCGGGACTTAGCGCTGTGAGCCCATGATTGGGCAAAATTTGCCCAATCAGGACTCTGAGCCCTGATTGGCATAGTCTTGCACCTGACCTGTGGTCAAGTGCAAGGCTGTAGCCAATTATGAGCTTCAGTCCAGTGGAAAATTGCATTGTGGTCTATTGTGGGCGAACACGCAGAAATGTTCGCCGAACTGCCGAACGGGCAATGTTCGAATCGAACTCATGCTCGGATCGAACCGCCAGCCCATCCCTATCCAGGAGAAAAAAATGTGTTTTAAATTGTTCCCCTGTGCTGCAAGGTTTCTCCACCTGCTAATTAAATGCCCTTAAAGGTTTCCTGGGTGTGGGGAACCGGTGAGAAGGAAGTAAGGAGATTGATTGTTTGAGAGAGACACAGACAGACTGAGAGCAGCAGCAGCAAACAAGTTGAAGCTCTGAGTTTGGCAAAGATTTACGTTTGGTTATTTTCCCAAGGTAGTGAGGGACGTTGTATTGTTTAGTCAGTACTCAGATGAGTTAGGCTTTGTTTTCTGTTTTATTTTGTTTGTTTTCTGGAGTGAAGAAATAAACTGAGATATATAAATAGACTGTTTCTGTGCCATAATTGCCCTAGAGGACCTCCCTATAGCGCCCCCCTGTGACAAACTGTATACACTGAGCAGATTTAAACAATACATATGCATAGCAAAGGCCTCCTGTCAACAAAGCACATTTAACCCTGTATGCACTAAACATCTTTAAACAATACATATGCATTTGCCACCATTTCAAGAAATCCTTACTTTGAGACATACGCTTCAACGACAGCATGCATTACTATAGTAGGCCTCTGTTATGAGTGTTATGTTTTATTTATATGCAACTCTATGATTTATCTCTATGGCACTTATTTCCTGTGATGCGTTTCCTGTTCTGTTCTGTGTGTCTCTTCTAAGAACATGAATTCTGTTCACTAATGGCTTGCACTGTCATTATTATCCACATAAAACATGGTGTCAGAAGCTCTTGAATCTGTGCTGTTTCTACTCATGGGACACTGAAAGCTGCCTGTCTTGCAGTGAGAGACCTTTGAGCTGACTGTGCCTCCTGTAGTGATTGCAGTCCTGTACTGAAAGCTGAGCACTGGTAGCAAGAAAAGCAGCATCATGGCAGCTGCACACAGCATTCCACTACCTGAGACAATGAGGGTGAGTGGGGATTGCAGCAGTAACTGGGATAACTTCAGAGCTGAGTTTGAGGATTACTCCCTAGCAACAGGATTACTTGAGAAGCCTGCAGCAGTGCAAGCAGCTACACTGAGGAGAATGAAGGCATTCACGTTTACAAGCATAATCTGAACATCACAGAGGAGCAGAAGAGTGACACTAAAGCCATCCTGGATGCATTAGAAGTTTTTTTCAGACCCTCTAAAAATGTCATATATGAAAGATATATATTTGGCTGCTGCAAGCAAGAAGAATGTGAAACAATAGATAACTTTGTCACACGGCTAAGAGAAAAAGCTGCAAGCTGTGAGTATGGGTCTCTGAGAGATGAACTTATTCGTGACAAAATAGTTCTAGGTATCACTAGTGAACGCACACGCCGACGCTTATTAAGAGAACATGATTTAAATCTACAAGCAGCAATTGTGATATAATTAGATCTGCCGGAGAGTGGCAGCTCTGCTCGGCAGCATAACCCAGCCAACCAGCACCCCCAGTCTGTGAAAATCGCGGTGATTATGCCAAGGGAGGAAGAATGGCGCACAGCACCTACTCTGCCGGCTGCGCCGGACCCGCACGCACTACTCCTTCAAATCCCTGGGGTATGGGCGGAAGAAAACCCACCCGGACTTGCTGTAAATATACCCCCGGTATACGTTGAATTAAAACCCGGTGCAACGCCTGTGGCTCTAAGACAATATCATATCCCACAAAAAGCCAAGCATAATATCCAGTCACATTTACAGAGATTAAAGATCACGGTATATTAAAATTCTGCGTGTCACCATGGAACACACCCCTCTTGCCAGTACTGAAAGAGGGCACACAAGAGTACCGCCCTGTTCTAGATTTACGGGCTGTCAACGAGGCCACAGTAAACCTACATCCAGTGGTTCCCAACCCATATAATTTGCTGGCATTAATTCCCGGAGATACAAAATATTACACAGTGCTTGATTTAAAAGACGCTTTCTTTTGCATCCATCTGGCTCCTGCAAGCCAGCCCCTTTTTGCATTTCAGTGGGAAGAGTCCACCACGGGGGCGCGCCATCAAATGACGTGGACACGCCTCCCTCAAGGTTTCAAAAACTCGCCCACAATTTTTGGGTGCGCACTCAGCCAAGATCTCCTCGCCTTCAACGCTCAGCCAGACAAAGTTGTGTTACTCCAATATGTCGATGATTTATTACTGGCTTCCCCCACAGAAAAAGACTGTTTATCTGCCACAAAAGCCTTGCTACATCTACTGTGCCAAGCAGGTTACAGAGTTTCTAGAAAGGGCACAAATATGCAAACAAAGTGTAAAGTACCTGGGTTTCCAGTTAACAGGTACCAAGCGAGCATTGGGGGCTGAAAGAAAAGAAGCAGTATGCCGAATACCCCAGCCAAAGACCAGAAGACAAGTCCGTGAGTTTCTGGGAGCTGCAGGCTTCTGCCGCCTGTGGATCCCCAACTTCGCAGATATTGCCAAGCCTCTTCACCAAGCCACAAAGGGGGGAGAACAAGACCCTTTCCATTGGGGAGAAGAGCAAACAGCAGCATTTCTGAAATTAAAAACTCTGCTAATGGAGGCTCCTGCACTGGGACTGCCAGACCACAGCAAGCCCTTCCAGCTGTACGTACATGAACATAACCAAACAGCAACAGGAGTATTGATCTAGAGTTTCGGCTCCTGGCTAAGGCCTGTGGCCTATCTCTCCAAGCAACTCGACCCTGTGGCTTGTGGCCTACCCCCATGCCTGAAAGCAGTGGCAGCCACCGCAATGCTCATAGCAGAAGCAGACAAGCTGACCCTTGGACAGGTTATTCATGTCAAGGTGCCCCATGCTGTCAAGGCCCTGCTAGATGTGAAAGGAAGCTACTGGTTCAGCAACAGCCGGATGACGAAGTACCAAGCCATGATGTGTGAAAACCCACGGGTTCATTTGGACCTCATCGCTACCTTGAACCCTGCTACTTTACTGCCTGACTGTGAAGAGGATCCAGATCACGAATGCCTCCAAGTCATGGAAGAAGTGTTCAGTAGCAGGCCAGATCTGAAAGACGTACCCCTAGACAAATACGATCTACAGCTATTTACTGATGGTAGCAGCTACATGGATGATGGGAAGAAAGTCTCCGGCTATGCAGTAGTCTCAGCAGAAGAAATTATCGAAGCAAAACCACTGCCAGGCCACACCTCTGCACAATTGGCTGAAATAACGGCCCTAACCAGGGCTCTAGAAATCTCAGAAGGCAAAAGAGTAAATATCTACACTGATTCCAAATATGCCTTCATGACAGTCCATGCACATGGTGTACTCTACAAAGAGAGAGGCCTACTTACTTCTTCAGGACAACAAATCAAGTATGCAGCTGAAATCACGGCCCTCCTAGAAGCTGTATGGAAACCAAGCGCCGTCAGCATCATGCACTGCCGAGGCCACCAAAAAGGCCATGATGAAATCCCGAGAGGCAACAGACGTGCTGACCAAGCTGCAAAAGCAGCTGCAAAACCAATACTAACTGAACTAGCCAAAGTCCTGCTTTGCAAGCAAGAGCCCCAGCCTCCCATGCCGAACTATGAATTCTATATGAATTGGAGAAAATTTGAACCCAAAGGCGAATTCATTGAAACAATACTGCACAAATGGCAAGATGATTTCGACTTACTAGAACTCAATCATGATTACATCCAATGACTATTTCCAACCCGATGTCAAGGCCGAAATTTCTATTCCGCTCCTCTGAATCCTCAAGAGACACGTCTAATGATTAACACCTCAGAAATTCAGCTAAGACTACGCAAAGCATACAAAATGATGCTGAAATTCTTCGGCGTAAAAATAATGGGGGAGTGTGGAGAAGACACAAAAGTAACTGAAGTTGAACGAGCAGAAAATTTCGCCTCACGTTTTGAAAATCTGACAATCAACACTCATAATAATCTGCGGATTACACGAATACTGCAAAGTTTGGGAGAATTGGGAGCAGAAGAATACCAAGCCCCGTTGGTGAGGTTCTTCCTCAAGGAGATCTTTATCAAGAATAGACTGCCAAGAATGAAGAAAAGTGCAATGGACTCTTTTATACCAGCAGTAAGAGATACACAAGACAGACAAGATCTGCTGTTCTTTGCATGGCGTTATTATTTTCCAAAAGAGGAATTCGTCTGGTGAAACCATGGAGAACTGGCATGATACAAAGTGAAATCAGTGGTGGCTGCACTTCTACCGGCGCCACTGAGCGAATGGACACCTGTGTACTCAGAAAAAGAAAAGAAATGGCTGTCAGAAGAACCAGGTGAACATGGAGAAGATGGATGGTTCCAGTTGAAGAATGGACAGATAGTTCTTCCCGCAACATTGGCTCCTGAAATTGTAAGAGCATTCCATGCGAGTACCCATGGAGGAAGAGAAATGATGGAACAGTTGGAGCCACATTTCTATATACCAGGATTATCAGCAGTATGTAAGGCAATAGCCCAACAGTGCGTGACATGCGCCAAGAACAACCCAAGAACAGGCCCATCTCAACCTCCAGGGAAACAGCCAATCGGGCTATCCCCAATGACATTGCTACAAATAGACTTTACAGTGCTACCACCCTGCAAAGGATATAAATACCTACTGGTAATGGTGTGTACCCTGACAGGATGGGTGGAAGCTTTCCCAACAAGAACTGAAAAGACTGCGGAAGTTGTGAAGAGTCTGATGAAGGAAATAATACCATGCTATGGACTTCCTCTCGAAATAGGGTCAGACAATGGCCCTGCATTTATACAGAACTGTTTGCAACAGCTTGCCCGCTTGTTGGGCATCACCTGGAAGCTACATACTGCCTACAGGCCCCAAAGCTCGGGAAAAGTCGAGAGAATGAACCGAACCCTAAAGACTCTGATGTCCAAATTGTGCCAAGAGACGTCGCTAGGCTGGTTGGATGTGCTGCCGATAGTCCTTTTGCACATTAGGTGCAGACCAACCCCCCAATTGAAGCTAAGTCCGTACGAACTTATGTTCGGGCGGCCTACCCCTCTAAGTAATGGACTAAGGGGGGACCTTCGGGCATTGGGAGAAACTAAACTAAATGATCAGGTTGTATTGTTGGGGAAATCAATGCAGAAATTGAATACTTGGGTGGGAGATAACATACCTCACTTTCTATATCCCCCACTGCATAAGTATTGTCCAGGTGATTCAGTATGGGTAAAAGAGTGGAAAAATGATCCACTGGGTCCAAAGTGGAGAGGTCCGTACCTTGTCCTGTTATCAACCCCTACAGCAGTAAAGGTTGCCGAGGTGGTCCCGTGGATACATCACTCCAGAGAAAAAGCAGCTGCAGCCAGTCCTGAACCAGCATGGAAGGTCATCGCCAACGAGACCAATCCGCTGAGGCTGAAGCTGACAAAGACCACAGCTCTGAGCACCTAAATGATCCAAACCCAGACAACCAAGAGGTTCCACAAGTGGGTGTTTTGATGGGCACAGGTCCTGACCACCCACCAACGGGGGATACCCAAAGGGTGTTTTTTAGGGGCTCGGCCCCCACCCTTGATCATCCGGAAGTGGTTCTTTTGCAATTCTGGTGGGGAGGGATTGGCTTTATGTGACCGCAAAAAGAATTGCCCAAGGGATTTTGACACTCGGGGCATTTGTGATACCGATCTTGTATTTTGCTAATCTGATTTATGGACTCTCACGTGGAGCATGCCCCAATTGTCCAAGTACCGCTGGGAAAGTGGATATTTCCCATATCTGGAATGGTACGCACCCGGTGATGGAAAACCGTACCATGTGGAGACAGAAACGAGAAGCGACATCTGAGATTTTGCCAAGAGGACATTTACTTGTGCAATTCAAATATGACTATGCCAAAAAGTCTGGGCAAACTGCATGCTGGGTGTGTAGCAGGATGCACCCAGAGACAATTCATGTTCCATTCACTTCTGTTCCAATGAATCTGAGTATGTTTGCATCAGGGAATGTCACAATACACTCTTTTGATGCACCTAGGCAACCACCAGAAGTATACAGTCCCGGATACCCTATAATAGGGCATGTATACCCTCCAGAGTGGTGTTTCCAAATAGGGCCAGATAAAGACACACATAAGGAGGATGGTGGGTGTTACTCAAGCACGTTTAACTGGACATCCTACATTTACACAATCGATACAAAAGAGCAAGCAAATTTTCTATACATACAATGTAGAAAGCTCACGAGTGAACAAGAGGCAGTGATTGCGGGAGTGACTGATGGAAAGCAAGGTATTCTGGATACAACAAGACGAATGAGATGACTGATGATAGAAGTAGCGAAGGGAACACTACATTTGTCTCCATTTATGTTAGAAGGGGGTACCAGGTGTGTTGTGGGAAAGTGTGTTACACATGGGTGCCACCAACAATAATGGGGATGTGTTAATTGGCCAAGTTGGTCCCAATCCAGAGAGTAAGGGGAGAAGACACTAATACAGACACAGAACTCCACCCTAGGTACCCACTGACGTTTGAAAGACCAAAAAGAGAGTTGTTTGGAAAAATGGATCGAATATGGTCATGGTTGCCAGCATGGACTGGCTGGGGACGAGAGATGATGGTGAGACTGAATAGTTATGTCAATTTGATGGATGAAATTCTGAATAAGACTAGTATGGATATCCAGCTGCTGAATCTGGAGATGCGTGAGATACGAAAATTGCAGATGATACATGATATGGCGCTCGAGCAAATCAGTGCGGCTCTGAATGGACTGTGTGAAATGACAATGCATTATGAATGTTGCACCTTCATTAGGAATGCCTCACATGAAGTCCCAGACTATTACCAGGTAATTCAAGATCACCAAGAGAAGGTAGCACAGTTGCAGGGCGCAGCAAGAAGAATCGCTCCCGAGGGCTGGAATCCACTCCGTGGGTTCGGAGCAGTCGGAGAATGGTTCGGATCCATCTTGAAATTTATTTCACAGATTGGATCCATGATACTGATGATAGTGGTGGTCTTGATCATAGGGATACTGATATACTGCATAGGGCTATGTCTATGGCCACTGTGCAAGGCAGCACTGACGCCCACACAAACACAAAAGATACCACTGATAATTCCACATGACATGTTTCCAACGGGAGTGGGTCCCCAAAAATATGAGGAGTTTCAGAATAGCGGGGTGTGATGGCTATAAGCATCAGGAAAAGAACCTGCGGCTTGAGCCAAGGGGGAATGAAGTGGAATCAGGCTGAAAGATGGTCACTATTATGAGCCAAGCGGCCATCTTGTTCAGAATATTGGTTCACTTGCAAATAACTAGAGTAGATTTTTGTAGAAATTAGAGACGAAGCTTACATAGAATCTTAGGAATGTGGTTGATTAGGAGAACTAGCAATAAAATGAGGAAGAATCCGGCCAGCGCTTGGCACGGAAAGACAGGAAAGACGAATGGTTACTACAAGGTCACATAGACCCGCAGTAAAACAAAGAGAGCGTAGAAACCAGGCCGTGCTCTAATCTATAACAAACACAGCCTTTAGGGAGGAGGTGGGCACGGCCCAGGTCGAGTGAAGCAGCAAATCACAGATTGTCAGACTAACACGACAGTTGTCAATTTATTATCAACAAGGTGGAAAGCCTGCCCAGAGGGCAGTCTATTGTAGATATACTGCCCCAGCTCATGGATATACTGCCCCAGCTCATGGATATACTGCCCCAGCACGTGGATATATGCCCCAGCACGTGGATATACTGCCCCAGCACGTGGATATACTGCCCCAGCACGTGGATATACTGCCCCAGCACGTGGATATATGCCCCAGCAAGTGGATATACTGCCCAGCTCGTGGATACTGCCCCAGCTCATGGATATTTGGCCCCCACCTCTCATGTATATATGCCCCCAGCTCATGGATATTTGCCCCCCACCTCTCGGATATTTGCCCCCCACCTCTCATGGCTATATGCCCCCAGCTCAGACCCCAGACCAGACATGGGGCGGCTGTTCGAATGCTCTATCGGCATTCGGACAGCCGCCCCATGAGCTCCTCATACTTACCTTCCCGAGCGGCGAAGTGAAAGTTTCCCTGCTTCCGGTCGTTGAAGGACCCAAGCCGCGGTCACGTGACCGCGGCTTGGGTCCTTCAAAGAGCGGAAGCGAGGGAACTTTCCCTTCGCTGCTTGGGGGTTGGATGCGTGTGGCAGCCGGGTAGAGGCTGCGAGCGCAGCCTCTACCCGGCTTCTGTGTGTATCTTGTAACCGCCGCGGCGAGCGCACAGCCGGCTCGTGCCGCGGCGGTTGCATGCGCGCGCAACCAACCGCCGCTGGTTGCGCGCGCATGCGCAGAGTAAGGCTTGGCGACGGACACGCCAAGCCTTACTCAATTATATTATAGATGTATGGAATTTCTTTGTACTAACGAGGGGAGGTATTAACCCACGAGGGGTGGAATAAAGTGTCATCGGGAGGTGGGCTAATTGGGATGTACCTAATTACGTATTTTGGGGTATAAGACCCCTTGTCGGGGGGGAGACGGGGCTCACTCTTTGCGATTCAATCCTGTGTGAGCACTTGTGTGACGACACAATAAAGTTTGCCTTTCCTGAAGAGACTTGTGTTCAGACAATCCTTGCTTGTGTCCGGTCCGGCGACGTCCTGAAAGTGAACCTGTCAGATTCCGGTTACAGTACTGCAGAGCTTACTGACAAACATATGAGAGCTATGGAGCAGGATAAACAGACTGACAGTATTAATGCAGCCTCCAAGCAACAGCCAAGCTTGAAGAACCACCAGATTCAGCACAAAAATCACCTCCGCAACTCACCTGGGAGCGCGCTTACATCATGCAAGTACTGTGGCAATGTACATATACGAGAAAAAAAACAGTGTCCTGCGTATGGGAAAAGCGGTAGAGCATGTGGTAGATTAAATCATTTTGCTGGAGTGTGTTTGTCCAGTAAAAGAGAAGCAAAGAACCTGCACACACTTGAGCACAGGTCAGATCTTGAGGATGCACACTTGCTTAGCACTGATGTGGTTTACACAAATGAATGCATTGGTGCTGTACAATCTAAAGGACAAAAATGGTTTGTAAATCTCATACTAAATAATATATGCCAACCCTGCCAGCTGGACTCGGGTGCAACGTGTAATGTTATGGGTTTAAAAGATAAAATGAAACTGGCACCTAGGGCACCTCTTCAGCCTAGTGGCACCAAATTGAAATTATATTCAGGGGAGTTAATGGAATCATTAGAGCGTTTCCAAACAGAATGCTGCATACATGGACATATGCACAAACTTGAATTTGAGATTGTGGAGGCCGATCAGAAACCGCTACTGTCTGGTTCAACATGTGAACACCTGGGTCTGATGCAGTTCACCATTCCTGCTGAGCTCCACAATGTCGATAATCTGTCTGCGAAATCCTTGACAAGGCCACTGACAAAACAGCAAATCCTCAAAGTCTATAGTGATGTGTTTGATGGCCCCATAATATCTGTTCCAGGAGAGGTTCACTTTGAACTTGACCCTACCATTCCACCAGTACAATGTGGTGCAATGTGCCAGTAGCCATTAAGCCGCAGGTCAAAGCGCAACTGAATAAGTATGAAGCTGAAGGGCATCTTATTTCAGTATCAGAGCCTACGGATTGGATAAGCAACATGGTAGTTATTAGGAAGCCTGAGAAGATCAGAATTTGCATCGATCCCAAGTTTTTGAATATGGCCCTGAAACGGTCACACTACTTAATGCCAACACTTGACGATGTTTTGCACAAACTACCCAAAGCACAGATTTTTACCCTTGTTGATGCTAGAGATGCCTTTTTGCAGTGCAAACTAGATCAAAAGAGTAGCTACATGACCACATTCTGGACTCATTGGGGCAGAAAAAGATGTCTCAAACTGCCATTTGGAGTCTCTGTAGCACCGGAGGTATATCAGCGAAAGCAGCATGAACTATTATGTGGGCTCGATGGAATTGAGCCAATAGCCGATGACATTCTCATAGTTGGCTGCGGTGATACAGATGAAGAAGTTGCACATGACCATGATGAGAAGCTACTAGCACTACTGGATCGTTGCAGGGAGGTGAGGCTGAGACTCAGCGTAAAGAAATTGTAGTTCAAGGTGCAAGAAGTCCATTTCCATGGACATATCCTGTCCTCACAAGGCTTAAAAGCAGACCCTGATAAGATTGGAGCCATTGTGGACATACCACAGCCTTCCGATGCCAAAGCATTACAGCGTTTTATTGGCTTTGTCACATACAGTTGTGTTCAAAATTATTCAACCCCCAATGCTGTAAAGGGTTTTAGGGAATTTAGTGTACATTTGTATTTGTATTCAGAATGAAATCCTACAAGGACTTTTTAAAGAACCATATGCAACTAAAATGACATCAATTGGTTTTGTAATACAGTAGTAAATGTTTCTTTTGTGAATTCTTCATTGACACAATTATTCAACCCCTTAAAGACTACCACTCTGAAGAACAGAGGTTCATTCAAGTGTTTTCAATCAGGTATTGAAAACACCTGTGGATGTCACGGAGCAGCAATAAAGCATAATAAGCACCAATTAGGCAGCTTTAAAATGACTGTGATACTCAGCTCCTTCTAGACATTTACTGGTGGGGTTACAAACATGGTGAAGTCAAGAGAATGGTCCAGGAAGACCAGAGAAGAGGTGATTACTCTTCACAGGAAGGGCAATGGCTATAAGAAGATTGCAAAGATGTTAAACATATCAAGAGAGACCATAGGAAGCATCATTCGCAAATTCAAAGCAAAGGGCACTGTTGAAACGCTACCTGGTCGTGGCAGAAAGAAGATGCTGACTTCGACTGCTGTGCGCTACCTGAAGCGTAGAGTGGAGAAAAGTCCCTGTGTGACTGCTGAGGAACTGAGAAAATATTTGCCAGATGTGGGTACTGAAGTTTCAGCTCAGACAATATGGCGCACACTGCGTAATGAAGGCCTCCATGCCAGAACTCCCTTGCTGTCTCCAAAGAATAAGAAGAGTCGACTGCAGTATGCCAAAAGTCATGTGGACAAACCACAGAAGTTTTGGGATAGTGTTCTGTGGACTGATTTAACAAAATTAGAACTGTTTGGGCCCATGGATCAACGCTATGTTTGGAGGAGGAAGAATAAGGCCTATGAAGAAAAGAACACCTTGCCTACTGTGAAGCATGGCGGGGGGTCAATCATGCTTTGGGGCTGTTTTGCTTCTGCAGGTACAGGGAAGCTTCAGCGTGTGCAAGGTACCATGAATTCTCTTCAGTACCAGGAGATATTGGATGACAATGTGATGCAGTCCGTCACAAACCAGAGGCTTGGGAGACGTTGGACCTTTCAACAGGACAATGATCCCAAGCATACCTCCAAGTCCATTAGAGCATGGTTGCAGATTAAAGGCTGGAACATTTTGGAGTGGCCATCGCAGTCACCTGACTTAAATCCGAGTGAGAACCTCTGGTGGGACTTAAAGAAAGCAGTTGCAGCGCGCAAGCCTAAGAATGTGACTGAACTGGAGGCTTTTGCCCATGACGAATGGGCGAAGATACTCGTCGATCGCTGCAAGACACTTGTGTCAAGCTATGCTTCACGTTTAAAAGCTGTTATAACTGTAAAAGGATGTTGTACTAAGTACTAAGATTGAATGTCACTTCGGGGTTGAATAAAACTGATAATAAAAACGCTATGTTTGGAGGAGGAAGAATAAGGCCTATGAAGAAAAGAAGATGTGAGCACAGAAAAGACATTTGTGGTTATTTCATTATAAATGTTATGTTATATTTGTCTGACCTACACGTGCCTTTTTGATTTAATTGTAAGCAAGATGACTGAATGATCAAAATCAATGTCAAACTGGCCAAAACACTCAATTTCAGTGGGGGTTGAATAATTTTGAACACAACTGTATCTAGCTAAATTCATGCCACACCTGTCTGAGGTGTGTGAGCCATTAAGAAGACTTCTGGATAAGGATGCAGTGTGGCACTGGCTTCCCAAACATGACCAGGCAGTGGAGAAGATAAAACAATTGGTCACTGCCACTCCGGTGTTGAAATATTATGATGTCACAAAGCCTGTTACAATACAAAGTGATTCAAGCAAAAATGGCCTAGGATGTTGTCTACTGCAAGAGGAGCAGCCAGTTGCATATGCGTCCAGAGCTCTTTCATCAGCTGAGCAAAATTATGCTCAAATTGAAAAAGAAGGTTTAAGTATTGTGTTTGCCTGTCAGCGCTTCCATCACTATCTTTATGGCTGGGATACAATCACAGCTGAAACAGATCACAAACCACTAATAGCCATATTTAAGAAGCCTCTTTTGTGTGCTCCCAAGCGTTTGCAGAGCATGATGCTTACATTGCAGCATTACAACCTCGATGTGGTCTACAAGCCAGGTAGTCAAATGTACATCAGTGATACCCTGAACAGAGCTACTACGACTCATGTGACACCCAGAAATGAGCATGAGCACCATACAGTTTGTTTGTTGCAGCAGGAACAACTTTTCTTTGCTGAAGTCAATCAAGCAGATTATTTTAACGTCACAGATCAGCGTCTACATCAGCTTCAACAGCACACAGACCGAAATGAAACTTTACAAGCGCTAAAGTCAATTGTTCTAAACGGGTGGCCTGATGACAAAGATACAGCACCTGCAATTGTGAAGGAGTATTGGTCTTTTAGAGATGAGATCAGCGTACAAAATGGCATTTTGTACAAAGGCCCAAGAGTTATAGTGCCAAGGTCACTGAGAGCAGAAATGTTATTACGCATTCACTCAAGCCACATTGGGGTTGAGGCGTGCTACAGACAAGCTCGTGATACGCTTTACTGGCCTAATATGCAAAGTGAAATCAAAGATTTTGTCAGTAATTGTCCCACTTGCAATGAATTTGCACACTTGCAACAAAAAGAGACCATGATGTTCCATGAGATACCTACACGTCCTTGGCAGATTGTCAGTATGGACTTATTCAACTATGCGGGAAAAGAGTACCTGATATTAGTTGATCATTACTCAGACTTCTGGGAAATTGAACTGCTTCCTGACTTATCCACTGAAACTACAGTTAAGAGGTGCAAGGCACAGTTTGCACGTCATGGCCAACCTGATAAAGTGATTTCTGATAATGGCCCTCAGTTCTCAAGCTTACAATTCAGAAAATTTGCCTTTGAATGGGAATTTGAGCATGTAACTTCCTCACCACGTCATCCACAGGCTAACGGCAAAGCTGAATCTGCAGTGAAGATTGTAAAAAATGTATGCAAGAAAGCACAAAGTGATGGTAAAGACCAGTGGAAGGCAATCTTACACTGGAGGAACACTCCAACTGTGGGCATGGATAGTAGCCCAGCACAGAGACTGCTGTCACGAAGATTAAAGACTTCCTTACCTGTGGCCAACAAGCTACTTGAACCCTCTGTGATACAAGGGGTACCAGAAAAGTTACGGCTTAAGAGGCAAGTGTTCAAGGCACAATATGACACATCTGCAAGAGATTTGCCTGAATTAAATATTGGGGAACGAATCCGTATGAAACCACTGCCTGGAGATAGAAAAAGTCGTTGGAGAATGGGTACTTGTCTGCAAAAGGTTGCACCACGCTCCTATCTTGTGGACATTGATGGAACTCTCTATCGGCGCAATCATGTGGATCTGCGTGTGGCTGAAAAGCCTGATTCACATTATCCAATTGTCAGGCCAGACTCGCCTGGTACTGCAAAGGAAAATTCACCAATTGGCAGTAAGAAATGTGCAGAGATGATGCCACAGACTAATACTACGGACAGTCCGGAGCAAGCGGATATATCGGATGGGAGTGAATGGCAGAGCATGCCAGTAAGTGGTGAGAAGAGCCCAGTAACCTCTGAGAGGGCTGAGAAACTCTCTATACAACGAGGGCCAGTCTTCACCCGCAGTGGTAGACATTCACAACCGCCCAAAAGACTTAACCTGTAAATATGTTATTACAAGGATTCATCTAAATTTCACAATGATCATTTATTAATATTAAGAGGGAGATGTTATGAGTGTTATGTGTTGTTTATATGCAACTCTGTGATTTATCTCTATGGCACTTGTTTCCTGTGATGCGTTTCCAGGTTCTGTTCGGTGTGTCTCTTCTAAGAACATGACTTCTGTTCACTAATGGCTTGCACTGTCATTATTATCCAGATAAAACAGCCTCCTGTCAACAAATGCACATTTAACCCTGTATTGGCTCAACATCTCCGACCTCGTATTAACTCACAGTCATATCTACTCTGTTCTTGGATTTCCCCCATGTCAATGAATGACAACAGAAATCCATATTTACATTATTGACTCTTTCAGATTATCCTGCAACCTGGCACATTCTAATAGTTTTGAGCTACACATCACATGATGCACTATGTAGCTAATGGGTGGCAGGGCATCATAGGTTATGTAGTCAAAACATCTGCATACACTATATGGCTGTACAAATTTCCTGAAATTACAAAAATCACATTAAATACTCAAAATGAAAGCAATACTCACGCTCAGTCGGTGGTTCCTCTGCTCGTGTTTGGATGCCTGGGAATCTTGACATGCTGGTTACACTGACCTGTTCCTCCAGCATCTCCTCCCACTGTGTATAGACTAGGGATGAGCCGAACACTCCCTGAGTTCGGTTCGAAGCCGAACCCAAACTTTCCAAATGTTCGGATCCAAACCCGAACTCGAACTTCATACAAGTCAATGGGGCTGAAAATTCGGTTTTTAGAGTGCCCTCCAAGAGGGCATATATGCTAGATATTTGCCATAAAAAGTGTATGGGGGTCTGGGTAGTGCCCTGGGGGACAGGAAACAAGGACAAAAAGTTAAAAAAAAGTTTTTAAAGGGACAGTGAGTTTTCCATGAAATAAGGGTTAAAAATAAAAATGAAAAATTCCTTTAAATATCGTGCATAGGAGGTCCCCATAACCTGCCCGTGAAGTGGCGGATTTCTAGGATGTATAGAAATATGTAAAAACCAAAACATTACATTTCAAATGACGGTAAATGCTTTTCCTTTAATCTATCCATAAACAACTGCTTGAGGCGGCAGTCTGTAGAGGAGATATTTTCGGACACGCAGAAAAAGTTTACTGATTTTTTGGCGGTGAAAAGCAGGAGAATGACTGGGAATGGAAAATTCTAGACCAAATAGCCGATTTGGAAAGTGAGAAAAATGGGAGAATTTTTCTGGTTTGGCTATTTTGACCTAGAATTTTCTCTTCAGTCACTCTCCTGAGTTTCACCTTTCTCTGAATAACCCTGTCAGGGTTATTCAGAGAGCGGTGTAGAGTAGGAGAATGACTGAAGAGAAAATTCTAGGTCAAAATAGCCAAAGCAGAAAAATTCTCCCATTTAGGCTAGGGTCAGACTAGCGAATTTTTAACATGCGTTTAGGCGCACTTAATCACGGCCGCACTAGCAGCAAATGACGGGCAATGACAGCCAATATACGAAGTACGGTCGCACGAAAGTCCGGCTGCGCAACGCAAGTGGAAAATTAATGCATTTTTTCGAGAACGCAGAACCACTAGTACGGACGTACAGAGTGCGCTGCGTCCACTAGCGGCGTGTGTGCGTGATTTGGAGACGTCAGACCCTGCTCATGTCCGGCCAACATAACGTCCAGACACCCAAAGTTTCCTGGCTTGGATCTGTAAAAAATCACGCACAAAAATGCACATCGTATGACCGTTTTCGCGCATCCCGTGAAAAAATAAGGCAATGAGTTCGGACACACTTTTTGACGGTCGCTGTGAAAAATGCGTTAGTCTGACTCTAGCCTTACCTCACTTTCCAAATCGGCTATTTGGTCCAGATTGTTCTCTTTTCCTGCCATTCTCCTGGTTTTCACCTTTCTCTGAACAACCCTGAGAGAGAGGTGAAAGCCAGGAGAACCGGCAGGAGAAGAGAACAATCTAGACCAAATAGCCGATTTGGAAAGTGAGATAAATGGGAGAATTTGTCTGGTTTGGCTATTTTGACCTAGAATTTTCACTTCTCCAGTTATTCTCCTGCTTTTCACCGCTCTCTGAATAACCCTGTGAATGTTTAATCCCGAGGTGAAAAATAACATTGCTTAAGGCTGGGGTCAGACGAGCGCAGTTATCACGTCCGTGTTGCCGCACATTTGTATGTCCGTGGCAGCATAGCATTCTGACCAATGGAGCCCCACACACGAAGTACGTCCGCACGGAAGTGCGGATGCATGGCGGACGCAGCAAACGGATGCAGGTTAGGCAAGAACGTAATACTGCTAGAACGGACGTGCGGAGTGCGCCACGTCCGCAACGTCCGTGTAGCTTTGTATGTGAGTGATGAAACGAGGTCAGATGGACTGCATTTATACTTCCAGCATTTTTGACGGACAGAATGTTTTTTCATTTTAATTTATTTTCCCTGCTACATCAGTCAAAAAATACGTCAGTGAAAAAAACGGGCTGTTTGGCCACTACCTTGTTGTCAGTCAGTAAGTACGTCCGTACTGCACGGACGCACAGTCCGTACAAAATGCGCTCATCTGACCCTAGCCTTAGATGTTATTTTGAATTTTTTTCAAACACCAGTTAACCACTTGTGGATGCGCTCAACGCGTCCAGCCAAGTGGTTCTCCTGTGCTATGGACGCGCTCAGCGCGTCCATGCACAGGAGGCAGCAATCCACCGGATTCCGGCAGATTGCTGCACCCCCCGGTGCGGGCTGACATCTTGGATGTCAGCCCAGCACTCCGGGACCCCGGCGGAGCAATTAGATGTCATTGTGGCGGCGCGATGACATCTAAGGCTAGGGACAGATGAGCGCATTTTCTGCAGCCACCGTCAAAATGTACGTCGATGCGTGCGCACGCATTTTTTCACGGAATACGCTTAAGTGGTCAGACGATGCGCAATTCTGGACGTATTTCATGACGGTGGGGTAAAAAGAAGTCTAGGGAAATCCGGCTGTTTGAACGTTATGTTGGCCGCACACTAGCAGCGTCTGACGTCTCCTAATCACGCACACACGCTGCTATGCGGCCGCAGCGCACTTTGTACGTCAGTAGCAGCGGTTTCACGTTCTGATAAAAATGCGTTCATTTTGCTGGTTGCGTGGTGTCGGCGCACTTTTGTACGCACGTACTGCGTATATTGGCCGTCATTGGCCGTTATGTGCTGCTACTGCCGCCGTGATTTAGTGCGCCTGCACGCGCGTTCCGACTGCCCCACTCTGACCCTAGCCTTATTCAGGCCCCCCCCCGCATGTGTGGAGGAAGCGCCTGAAAGGGAGGGGGGAGGGCCTTCAGACCTCTCTCCCTCCCGATCGCCGGGGGGCACAGGGTTAATCCAGGCACCGTTTGGAAGGGCACAACCTGCCCTTCCAAACGGTGGCTGTGGTTAACCCCTGGGGAGCCGGATCACGAATCGGCGCTGAAAAGCGCTGGATCGTGATTCTCTCCTGGAGCTGGCCGACATCTTGGATGTCGGCCAAGCCTCCAGGAACTCCCCCTGAGGACTGGCGTCATCGTGCATAGCACAATGACGCCAGTCCTGGAATGAACCCCCTATCTCCCGATCCGTGGCAGCTAGGGGTTAATGTTTGATATTGTTGGATCGGCCAGAGCATGGCCTTTCCAAGGATACCAAACATGAGCATGAAAAATGTTTTTAAATAAATAAATAAATAAATAATTATATATAATATTTATATTTAAAAAAAAAATCTAAAAAAAAAACAACAAGTTTTTTTTGTTTTTGTTTTGTTAATGCAGCAATATTGTTCCCATTTCAATTATAATGTGAACAATAATGCTGCACTAACGATTTTTGTATGCGGTGTGTTTGTTAAAAAAAGCAAAAATTTTCCCCCCAAAAAAAATGTAACGAGACCCCATTTCTAATTTTTTAAACAGGCGCACCCCATACAAAATATAACTGCATGTTAACATGTGAAAAAACACTTTACACATAATAAATTATTGAAAATTCACATTTTTTTGCATTTTTTGTTCTAATATACCAGACATTATTATTATTATTATTATTTTTATTTATAAAGCGCCAGCATATTCCCACAGCGCTGTACAAATAAAGCACAGTATAGACAGGGTTACAATACACTGAACAACATTTGACAAACAGTACAGGAGGAGATGAGGGCCCTATTCCGTAGGAACTCACAATCTGGGAGGGTTGGGGTTGGAAACAGGAGGAGAGGACTGTAAGGTGAGAGTGATTGATGGTTGTGTCAGTGAGTTGTGTGGTAGGCTTCCCTAAATAGGAACGTTTTAAGAGAGCGTTTGAAGGAAGAGAAGTTAGGGTAAGTCTGACAGTGCGAGGGAGAGCGTTCCAGAGAGTGGGGGCTGCGCGTGAGAAATCCTGCAGTCTATCATGGGAAGAGGTGATGCGGGGAGAAGCTAGGCGCAGGTCACTGTTTGACCTTAGGGAGCGGGCTGTGGAGGGAGATAGGTGGACATAATGTATACATATAATAATGACATATTATTAATCTGCCAAGTCTGCCGGAAAGAACGATATATAATATGTCTGGGTCATATATCAAAATATGGCTACAAAACGGGGTTAAACATGATGAGCGAAAGCGGTAAAAATGACCTCAGCATAGAGGTGTGAAAAGCCTCAGCAGCGAAAGGGTTAAATGCAGCATTTTAGGATGTTTTAGGGAAATTAATTCTCAAATCTCAATCAGAAGCAGACACCACCCCACCCTCAGTATGGTGTACAATGTATCAAATTGATTACCAGACTAAAAACACCTGGTGTTATGCCCGTTTGTGAACAGAGATCATTTAGAGTTGATAATCTTTCCACGTACACATTAGTTTTTAATCCAATATCTAATAAACCATTGCTTATAATATTCTGAAGTAAAGAGTCTCTTTATTTCTAGATTTTTTAGTATGTTTTTAAGCATTTTCTATACTTTTTTCAAAATCTTTTTTTTTTTCGAACTCGAACCGAACACACCCAAAAAGTTCGAAATTCGCGAACTTTCGAACTTCCAAAGTTCGGGTCGAACTCCGAACTGTCCGAACCCGAACAGCTCATCCCTAGTATAGACGTGTCTGCATGGCGGTCCACCACAGTTCGCATTGCTTCACAACGTTCCCTTGCCAGCTTTGACTTCAGCTCCTGCTTGCAATCCTGGTAGTGCTGTTTAATGGACTCCATTGTTCAGTTCTTCACCAGCGCACACACAGTTCCACCTATCTCCCTCCACAGCCTTTGACGCTGGTGTCCAGAGAGGGATGAAACGTCCAGCCGATGTCCCCTTGCCATATATTCCTGTATCAGCACATTCTTTTCCTCCAGAGTGTAACGCTCATCCCAGATCCGTGCACCTGAGGCCCCTTGGGACACCTGTGTCCTGGAGTGTGTCTGGTCTCTGACTACCTGTCTTGTCCCTTGCACCACATCTGTCTCTTGGCTGGATGGACCTGGCCTGGCATCTTCACTCCCCTCTCTGAGTCCTACGTCTCCCCCCCCACTCCATGGGTGTCCCTCTCAGGACTCAAGGCCCTGACACCACTACTACGCTCTCCACTCCTACACTCTCCACTCCTACGCTGACCCTCTCCACGTCTCCTACCTCCCTCTCCACGTCTGCTACCTCCCTGCCCACGTGTTCTGCCACCCTGACTCCCATGCCCTGACACCTCTCTACCTCTCCTCACCTCCTGCTGCTCCTCAACACTACTCCTCCCTCCATTTCTCCTCCCTGCACCCTCCATGACAAACAGTTACAGACAAATACAATGGGGAATACACAGGGTTGGGTGACAAAATGAATACAAAAGGGGGGTAGATAGGGGTTGTGTGTGATGCTTGGTAGTGTGTGTGAATATGTGTAATGTGTATTTACGTGTAGTAATGTAGTGTGTGATGCTTAGTAGTGTATAGGCATATATGTGTAATGTGTATCTACATGTAGTGATTTGTTGTCTGATGTATGTGTGATGACAATGAAACCTGCTCCTGCACTGCTATTAGCTCCTCTCCCTCTGTGTCTGTCTCTATACGTACCAACTCCAAATGCCCGGGACCCTGTATCTGGCTATAAAATAGAACAGACACAGTAGCAGAATGGCTCTGGCAGGCGCTATTTATTAGCAGGAGACAGTTGTTGCTCTGTTTTCTGATTGGCTGAATTGGGAAAAACAACAGTGCGTGCAACAATTTTACCACTAAGCGGAACTCCGCAAGCATTTTGGTGCGTCCTGTTAGCGTTACGCGCACATGTGCTACAAATTGGCGTTTGTGGACACGCATGAAGATTGTAAGTCCAATGGTGATTTCCGCGAGATAGCATTTAACGCTTAGCAGCACAAAATTTTTTACTTTGCGCTAGCATTTTAACATGGAGAATGTAATTTAGCCCTTAATGTTTTCCCTTGATTAACCTACCTAGCAGTCTGTTTTTTGACATTTTCATGTCAAAAGCGCTCTATTTATTTATTTTGCCCCCCCCAGCGGCTTCCCGAGTGTTGCTCGGGGTTAAACTCCTATGCTGGAAGCGGTAACCCCGAGCAACACTCGGGATGCCGCGGGATACATTACCTCTCCTGCACTCCCTCGATGTCCCAGCAGCTTCCTTCGGCAATCGCGACCCTCATACTTCCTGGTTCCATCCTCATGAGAAGGTGAAATTTAACCCTGAGAAACATTCAGAGACACAGTCAGGCAGGTTAATGGCATTTTAGTGGTAATGGGTAGGCTACATGCCTCATAGTGCATTCATTTCATGTTCTCCCTTGATTAATGGCATTTTAGTGGTTAATGGGTAGGCTACATGCCTCACAGGGCATTCAAATTCATTTCATGTTTTCCCTTGATTTATGGCATTTTAGGGGTTAATGGGTAGGCTAAATGCCTCACAGGGCATTAATTTATGTTTTCCCTTGATTTATGTCATTTTAGGGGTTAATGGGTAGGCTACATGCCATACTGTTTATTATTTTTATTGTATTTCCCTGTTTTAATAGCATTTATGGGGTTATTATAGAAGTTAGAATCTACAGTAAATCTAAGAATTCATCTTTAGATTCTTTGCTTTTTGTCACAATTTGGGGAATCAATTTCACCGAAAATATGGTGAATTCCCTATTTAGCGAATGGTCACCGTAATTTGCAAAAATTGGAGTCGCTGAAGCAGTTATCGGACGTTGGCAAAAAACGCCGAATTGCAGCAAATAAAATATTGAATTTATGTATCAAGTTAGTAAAACGTTTCTAAAACGTATGTATCATTGCATCACATTACCCTGGAATTTTGGAATCTTATATATACTTACATACAGGGTTATTCAAAGAGAATCAAAGTCACAGCACGTTCGGTGACTTTTCGTTCTCTTCAATTCGGTGCAATTCTGCAATCCCATTTTGGCGACCCTGCGGTGTATTCAGCAAGCACCACAGGGCTGCCGTAATGCAGGGAAAAGTCACTGCAAACCGACTGAAAACTCACCGCAAAACGGGGGTGAACGCAAACTGAAACCGGCAAAAACATCTGGATTAACACGCCGGAGAAACCCGAGCATGAACCGATCACAAAATCTGCGGAGCTTGAGTTGGTGGACAGATGGTCTTACGTTTTCCTGCAAAATGTCTTGATAAACTCTGGAATTCATTTTTCCATCAATGACAACAATCCGCCCAGGCCCTGAGGCAGCCAAACAGCCCCAAACCACGATGCTCCCTCCGCCATGTTTTACAGTGGGGATGAGGTTTTGATGTTGGTGTGCTGTGCCTTTTTTTCTCCACACATAGTGTTGTGTGTTTTTTCCAAACAACTCAATTTTGGTTTCATCTGTCCACAGAATATTTTGCCAGTAGTGCTGTGGAACATCCAGGTGCTCTTTTGCAAACTTCAAACGTGCTGCAATATTATTTTTGGACAGCAATGGCTTCCTCTGTGGTGTCCTCCCATGTACTCCATTCTTGTTTAATGTTTTCCTTATTGTAGATGTGTCAACAAAAATGTTAGCATGTGCCAGGAATTTCTGTAAATCTTTAGCTGACACTCTAGGATTCTTTTTTACCTCATTAAGCATTATGCGCTGTGCTCTTGCAGTCATCTTTACAGGACGACCATGCCTAGGGAGAGTAGCAACAGTGCTGAACTTTCTCCATTTATAGACAGTCTGTCTTACCGTGGACACATGAACATCAAGACTTTTGGAGATACTTTTGTAACCCTTTCCAGCTTCATGCAAGTCAACAATTCTTGATCGTAGGTCTTCTGAGAGCTCTTTTCTGCATGGCATGGTTCACATCAGGTAGTGCTTCTCGAAACCAGTAAACCCAAAACTGGTGTGTGTTTTTAAAGGGCAGGACAGCTTTCAGCAACACATCCAATAATATCACACTGATTGGACTCAAGGTTGGCTCAGTCCTGGCTCCAATTAGCTCTTTCAGAAGTCATTAGGCTAGGGGTCCACATACTTTTTCCACCCTGCACTGTGAATGTTTACATGTTCTGTTCAATAAACACATGAAAACATATAATGTTTGTATTGTATTATTTTAAGCAGACTGTGTTTTTCAAATTGTGACTTAAGTGAAGATCAGAGCTCATTTTATGACCAATTCATGCAAAACTCCACGTAATCCCAAAGGGTTCACATACTTTTTCTTGCCACTTAATGAGGTCCAATGAATGATAATAAAAAGGGCTGGTACAGAAAGAAGAGAAAACAATTAAAAAAAAAACCGGAAAAAAAATGTTTGCAGAAAAATGCCTAAAAGGACCTAAAAAATTTATAAATAAAGAGACTTTTTACTGCAGAATATTATAATGAATGGTTTATTAGATATTGAATTAAAGCGGGAATATTTTTAATATTGAAACCTATGGGATTCGCCTGAATAAACCTGCCAAATTAAACCACCGAATGGCAGGGCATTTCGGGAACCTTTTACTGCTGGTTTTTGTTCTCTGAATAGCCAAAGCATTGCTTCTCTATGGGGATTTCACTGCCCTCGAACAGGCACCATATGTGCAGGCAAATCGCCAAGATTTGGCAAATTGACTGCTCTCTGAATAGCCGAATGGCCAGGAAAGGTAACCGTACGCTAAATTTCAGCATTCGGTTACCTTTCTCTAGCAACTCGGAGCTCTTTGAATAACCCTGATAGTTTTTTCAGTGGTATTATTTAGTTGTGAAAATTATTAGTGCCCCCCAGTTTTGACTGTGGTATCTTATGTGCCCCACTATATATTGTTCCTAGAGTCGCCGCTGCTACATGGCATTACTCCCCACATTAACAAATGTATCAATGTGGTGATATTCTTTTATGGTGGGGTGCTTTTCAAGGTGTTGAAGATGGGGTATATTCATTTTCCTCTAAAAGAGAAACCATATCCTCCAAAGTGTTATATTCGCTCTCAGTAAGGTTCATCTGGCTAGCTTTTCTCCTTTTCTTTTTTAAACTCTTTATTTTAAGAAGTGCACAATCAGAGAGAAAGACATATGAAGATTACACAAAGTAGCGTATATAAATCACGAAGGTGCAACTCCGTACCTTTTCAGCATATTAACAATAACCCGACGATATCGGGAAAAGGAAATTAAAAATAAAAAAGACACAAAAAACACAAAGTAATAAAGAATAAAAAAAAAAAAAAAAAACATAACTACTAAAGAAAAACAAAAATTAAAAACAAAAAACATAAAACCATCCAATACTGGCGTGAGGTGTTGGAGTGTTAAGCGAGATCAATCGGCGAGATAGAGAGCGGGAATAACCAAAACCACAGTGAAATCAAGAAGGTCTGTACGCAGTCCATAACGACCACGTCTTGGAAAAGGAACGTGCCGTGTCCTTTCTAATCTTGGCAGTAAGGTCGTCCATGAGACATGCGTCGTCAATTTTGTCAGCCACAACATCCCAGGACGGCAAAGAGCTCTGGCGCTATACAGCCGCCAAGGCTCTCCTGGCCGCTAAAGACATTCTATTAAACAATCGTTGCTCTGCGGAGGACATATTAGGGAGGGGGCGAGATAGGAGAAGAGCCCAAGGATCCCAGGGTAGCGGGCGCTGAAAAACATCCTGAAATTTACCATGGACCAACCTCCAAAAACGTTGCACAACCGGGCATTCCCACCACATGTGTATGTTATGTACCTTTCTCACCACAGTCCCACCAGCAAAAATCACTGGGGGATATTCCCATACGATGCAAAGACATTGGGGTTACATACTATCGCATTAATATTTTGTATGCCTGTTCTTGGTGTGTCACACAGATGGATGAACGGGCCGTGTGCTCCCAGATATCCTTCCATTCATCGCCCGGTAGGGGGTCATGTAAGTCTGTTTCCCATTTACTACAATAGGTAAGAGGTCCCCATTCCCCAGGTCTAGAGCAGAGTAAAAAGTAAAGTTGTGAGATAAGGCCTTTAGGAGAGCCACCTACATCACAGAGACGTTCAAAAGTCATGAGGGGGGCAGTCGAGACTGTCTTTAGTTCTGAAGATAAAACATAGTGTCAAAGTTGCATATATCTAAAACAGTCAAACGGGGTCAGACTCGCCCACTCCTGCAGCAGTTGAAACGTGATCAGTTGGCCCTGTACAAACAAGTCACGGTAACGATGCAACCCAACTCTAGACAAGCCGGCTAAGTCTTTCTCACGAAGACCTGGAGGAAAAGCGCGGTTACGTAGGTATGGTGTAAGGGGGGAGGAATCGCCCGTAAGAGCGAATGTCTTTCTAGCAGCATCGAACAAGCGTAAAGAAGTATAGACGGGCATATCATCCGCAAAAGGGGTCTAAAACCTTTAGGGATCCAAATATAAAGGGCCGAGGAGTTAGGGGACATAAAAGCGGACTCCAGTGCAACCCATCTCCTAGAGTCTGGCGGCGAATGCCACACTACCACCTGAGCTAGTTGTGCAGTGCAGTAGTAAAGGTAAAGGTTTGGGAGTCCCAAGCCCCCTCTGATATTAGGACGATAAAGCAACCGCCTGGCCACTCTATGTCTCTTGTGTTGCCATACAAAAGAATCTATTGCCTGTTGAATTCCCGCCAGATCTCTACATGAGATCATGAGAGGGAGAGCTTGAAAAACAAATAGAATGCGAGGGAGAACATTCATTTTGACACTGTGGATTCTTCCCAACCACGATATAGGTTTATCTCCCCAGCTTTCTAAATCGCCTTTAAGTCATTGGATCAAAGAGGAGAGGTTACGGGAGAACAAATCTGTGGGATCCCTAGTTAGAGAAATTCCCAGATAGGAGAGGTCAGTGTGTGTTATTCTGAATTTATAGTCTGTCTCCACCTCCGCTATCGCCGTGTGTGACATGTGGAAAGGCATGGCACAAGATTTGTCATAGTTGACTCTAAAACCCGTCAATGCACCATACTCCTCCAATACATCTCGCAAACAAGCAAGCGAAGAGAGGGGTTCAGCTAACGTTAGCAGGATGTCATCTGCGTAGGCCAAGACAGTGAAAAACGCTTTACCCACCTTAACTCCTTTAATATCTGGGTGATTCCTAAGTGTAGCTAAGAGAGGTTCTAGGGAGAGTAGGAATAATAATGGGGAGAGGGGACAGCCCTAGCGCGTACCGTTCAGGATGGGAAACTGCGTAGGATAACAGCCCGGTATCCGAACCTGAGCAGACACATTAGTATAAAGTACGCACACCGAATGAAGAAATCTGTCAGGGAGACCTGCCCGCTCCAGAGTAGCAAAGAGGTATGGCCATTCCACCCTGTCGAAAGCCTTCTCGGCATCAAGAGACAGCACAAGAGAAGGATCAGCATGTTCCAACATCCACCAAAGCAAATCAGCGCCTCTTCTGGTATTATCATAAAGCTGTCGGCCGGGGACAAAGCCGACCTGATCCGGGTGTATCAAATGCTGCAGGAGGGGACCCAGCCTATTTGCCAAAACCTTGGCCAATATTTTAATATCAAAATTCAAAAGCGATATTGAGCGATAGTTCCCTACATCCGTCAAGTCCTTCCTTTCTTTAGGGATTAAGGCAATGTCTGCTAATAGCATGTCCGGGTGGAGAACCTCTCAGTCAGCGCAACCATTAAACAGTTTAGTGAGAGTGGGGACCAATTCCTCGCAAAAAGTCTTAACCCCTTAAGGACCACTGACATACCCTGTCGTCCTGTCCAGGGGTCTCCCTTAGACCCGCAGACGTACAGGGTACGTCAGCGGCGCCTAACCCCCCTCCTGCCCGATACTTACCTCCCTCGCTGGATCCCTCGGTGATCTGGCAGGGAGGAAGCCTGCCCATGTGATTTACATGAGCCGGCGAGGTTGATGACGTCATCAGCAGGCACCCCCATTCAAATCAATGGAGGGGAGGGGGGTGCTCCTTCAGAGCCCTCTATCTCCCCAACCATTGAAGCTAGGGAGATGCTTTTTGCACCGCTGGAAAGAGGAGAGTCTCCCCTTTTCAGCGGTGAATAGCATTAACCGCTAATTGGCACCAAAACGCGATTCGAACCTGGAGGGGGGCTGACATCATGGATGTCAGCCAAGTCTCCAGGTTCCCCCCACCCACTGACAACCTCACCATATGTGAACTGACTTCATTTGAAAGGCCTGATCATGGCCTTTTCAATGATACCAAACATGACCAGGTTTGGTTTAAAAAAATAATAATAATAATAAAAATAATAATAATAAAAAAATTAAATAAAATAAATTAATTTTTTTTAAAGTTTTTTTGTCTGGGGGTTTAATTAAATAGGACGTAGGCTGTCATCTCAAAATAATTAGCACAAAATGGTCAGAATGAGCACAGGGCACATAGGTGAACTGGCTCAGCAGTGAAGGGGTTAAAAAGCAAAAACATGTAAAAATTGGGTATTTCTAGTCTCGGGACAAAATCTTTAAACTATTTAGCCGGGGTCTTTTTTAGTGGTTGTAGATTTTGGGGATTAAATTACGAAAAAATGTGTTTTTACCATTTTTTCATCATATTTCATTTTTTTTATAGTAAATTCTTCGATATGATGGAAAATGGTATTTCTAGAAAGTCCGTTTAATGGCAGGAAAAAGGGTGTATAATATGTGTGGGTTGAATAAACGAGTGAGAGGAAAATTTGACCTAAACACTAACAGCGCAGAAACGTAAAAACAGCAGCGGTCACTAAAGGACGGATTTGTGTAAAACCTCCCGGTCACTAAGGGGTTAAAATAACCGCCCGAGAACCCGTCAGGGCCCGGGGCTTTATTACCCCCTAATACCGAAATAGCGCAGTGAACTTCATCCTCAATAACACAGTTTTGTAAGGCACTAACCTGATCCAAATCCAGTCTCCGCAGGGGAACAGAAGACAAAAAGGAATCAATAGCGGACAAATAAGTTGTGTCGGTAGGGACGTGATTGGGGGAATGTTGGTAAAGAGCCGAGAAATAGGAGGAAAAAGCTGAACTGATGTCTGCAGGTGAGGTCACCAATGTCCCATTAGCGGAGCGTATGGTCGATATAGGGGGATGCCTCCCTTTAGGTTTTAAAGAATAGGGCCAATAGTGTATCCATTTTATTAGCCTTTTCATAGAAGAGGCGCCTGGACCAGAGTAGTTGTTTAGTGACATCATCCAATAACAATTTCTTAATGGATGTTCGAGTGCATACTAGCTCTTCCAAAATTTTAGACGAAGGGGAAGTTTTATGCTTCTGTTCCAGACTGCGGAGAGAGGACTGGAGGGAAAGTAGTTGTTGAAGCTTAAGATGTTTACGATGAGTAGCGATCTTAATTAAGTGACCTCCTTATGTGCGGCCAACACTGTGGACAGTGATACATCCTCCGCGGGATTCTCAGCAAAATACTGTATTAACAGGTCGCGCAGTTGCTGAACAACTACAGGATCTTTCAGCAGGCAGGAATTCAGGCGCCATGACCAGGGAGCCGCACCCGCGGGGTATATAGAGCAATGTCCGCGTGATAAGACCACGAGTTAGAATTAATTTGTGCTCGAATCACATGAGACATGGCCGTTCCATTAAGAAGGAAAAGGTCGATGCGGGAATAGGAACCATGGGGGGTTGAATAAAAAGTGTAATCCCTCACGCTCTGGTTAGCAACGCGCCAAACATCAATCAAGCCCATCTGTTGCAGAAATCGAGTGAATGTCTTATCCTGCGTGCTCACAGAAGCGAGGGCTGACAAAACAGGGCGATCACTTCTGTCAACGGCAGGGCAAGGTGTCACGTTCATGTCCCCTCTCAATACAATCACTCCATGAGGCAGCGTGTCAAGAACGTCACAAATAGAGCTCCAGAAATCGGTAGCGGAAGCATTGGGTGCGTACACATTTAAAAAATAATAGGTTTTTGAGTACAGGGAACCAGAAAGTAAAACATAGTGGTCGTCAACATCACACTTATACGATACCACTTGAAAGGGACATGATTTACGGATTAAAATTGAGACACCATTACATTTGCTCAATGCACTGGAGGAAAATTCACTAATGAAAACATGGTCAGTGAGCGCCGCGTTCGCATGTTTAACCAGATGTGTCTCTTGAATAAAAGCAATGTCCACTCTATCAGATTTCAAATTGCGTAAAAGGAGTCGACGTTTGTTGGGCAAATTCAATCCCTTCACATTCAGTGACGTGAGTTTCAAAGCCATATTAAAAGCAAGAAAAACTCGCGGTCAGACCGCACCCAGAGTATGAACGTCGGGATCATCTTTTGTGCGTTACAAAGGCCCATATGCCGCGTCACCTCGCAAATACGCGGACGTACCTCACTACCAGATGGACGAAAAACAACACAAAAAAAGGAAAAAACACGTAACAAAAATTAAGAAAAGCCAAAAAGAAAAACTCCCGGTCTTACATTTCGCCGGGAGCCGTGGGGGTATGAGGGAAGACAACCTCAGAGCCATATAAACCCAAAACCAAAAAAGGGGATCAGAAGGCCAACTTGGCCCCGCGGCCACCACCATCCACCCGAGAGTGGGAAGAGTGTGGAAAAAATCCCCCCCCTCCCCATGAACCTTCAAAAAAATATTGATTCTGAGAGGATGAAGAGTTGATGGTCGCCACACAAGGGCAATGGCTCCAACTGAGGCAGAAGAGAAGATGATCATTGGAACTCATCCCGGGCCCAAAGGAGGAGGGCCGCGTCATGGTGACTTCACCTGCACCCACTCTGTGGGAAAGCCAAGCAGTGGAGGAATCGGGCCTTCTGGGGATACAAAGCCATCGGGAAGTTGTATATCCAAGGACTGGAAAAATCTGGTAGGATCAGCGTGTGGCAAAAAGGACATGCGTTCTTCTGTTTCGGAAGGCCAGGATTTTAAAAGAGTGTCCCCATGCGAACGCAACTTTATGTTCACGAAGAAGGTCCGCAACAGGTTTCCATTGCCGCCTGCGACGAAGCGTGTTCGGAGAGATGTCCTGATATAATTGTAGGGGTACTCCATCATACAACACAGGGGTAGTGCGGTTTTTACGTAGAATCAATTCCTTTGTGGAAAAGTGAAGAAAGTGCACAATAACATCCCTAGGTCGATCTTCCGTCATGCCTCGGGTACGGAGGGCTCTGTGCACCCGGTCAAGCTCTCAGGCATGATCGGGAAGCTCCGGTGCCACGGGGCACAACATAGCGATTATAAAGTCACCCAGCGGGTCATCCTCAGCACCCTCAGGCAGCCCTCGAATCCGAAGATTGTTCCTCCGGGATCTGTTGGCTAAGTCTTCCAGCTGTGATTCTAAAGCGTCGATCTTATGGGACATTAAAATGGCCCACTAGAAGGTTATGAGCCTCTGAGATAGTTTTGGTACGGTGCTCCAGATCATCAGTGCGTAGTCCTAAGGACTGTATGTCAGCCTGCAAGGCCTTGGTATTTTTCTCCATCTCCCCCGCCAGAAATACCTTCATATCAGCCATACTGCCCAGGATTGTAGAGACCTCAGATGCACCTAAGATTGAAGCTGCAGTCTCCTGTCCGTCTGAGTCCGATTCCGCAGCCGGGCTAGGCCGCGATATTGAGCGGCCGCCATATTGACTGGCTGGGATCTTCTGGCCTGCAAACAGCAGAGGGACCGGGGGTTCCCTCGATTTCGCTCTCCGCGGTGATTTTGGGACGCCTGGCATGCTCCTGAAGCAATCAGAGCTCCGCAGGCGAACGGTTAGGTCCTGGGACGGGAGAGAATCAGCGGTTTACAGGGTGGATGCTGTGGAGGGGAAGGGGGGTTTGTGAGGGTCCTGAGAACGAGCAACAGCACTAGTGGCTTGCTCTATGGTGGATGGTGTGGAGTCTGGAGTCTATGCAGCCATCTTAGCTTTTCTCCTTTTCTGATGCAAGTGAAACTTATGTAAAGCCAGCTTTCTAGCAAATAAATTTATGTCTTTCGACCACTCAAGCTTGTTGAGTAGAGGGGTAGTAACAAAGGACAAGCCTTTACAAAGGAGGGACAATAGGATAGATTCACAATCTTAGAGAGTAATTGAAAGAGATCCGAATTGCTTGAGAAAGGTAACCGAACGCTGAAAATTAGCTTTTGGTTACATTTCTTGGCCATTCGGCTATCCAGAGCGCAGGCAAATTGCCAAATCCTGGGGAATTGCCTGCACATACAGTGCCTGTTCGGTGCCTGTTCGAGGGCAGTGAAATCCCCATAGAGAAGCAATGCTTCGGCTATTCAGAGAACAAAAACCAGCAGTGAAAAGTTGCCGAATTGCCCTGCCATTCGGTGGTTTCATGCGGCCGATTTATTCATGTGAATCCCATAGGCTTCAATGTTAAAAATATTCAGTTTTTAATTCAATATTTAATAAACCATTCCTTATAATATTCTGCAGTAAAGAGTCTCTTTATAGATTTTCTATGATATTTTAAGCTTTTTTTTTAAGTTTACCTATTTTTTCTGTAATAGCCCTTTTTATTATCATTCCCTGGACCTCATATGTAAATTTCAGACATTTTCGCTCAGTAGTTTCTTTGCAAACAGCGTTTCACTTTTCAAACATTCAAGCAAACGGTTTTCTTAATTTATTCACTTCACTCGTCTGCGGTGCCGGCTTTTTCCGGTGGCTGCGCTGCGTGTGATCGGCTCCTGCTTGGGTTTTTCCGTGGTTTTCACCGAGGTTAATCCAGATGTTTTTGCTTTTTTTCAGCATGCATTCACCGGGTTTTGCGTGTAGTTTCGTCGGGTTTGCGGCAGCCTTTACCTGTAATTCGGGGACCCTGTGGTGCTTGCTGAATACACCGAAGCGTCTCCGAAATGGGATTGGCAAAACGAACCGAAGAGAACAAAAAGTCACCGAACGTGCGGTGACTTTTAAATTCTATTTGAATTACCCTGTTAGTGTCTATCTCAATGTTATTGATCTTCCCCTCCCCCCTCTATCTCTCCGGGTAGGGCACATACTGCCTCTCATTCGAGATGTCTCTGTGGGAGGGGGGCCCTGATATAAAAAAAGAGACCTCTCTTCTTTTCAGAATGCCCCTTGTCTGGGAGGGGGAAGAATGTTCTTGTTCAGAATCTGACGTATCATATTCTGATGTGAGTGTTGTATCAATATGTATGGAAACAGAACAGAGAGTGTTTGGTTCCAGGGGACGTTTAACCCCTTAAGGACCACGGACGTACCATGTGCGTCTGACTCAGACCCAGATTTTGACCCTGTTAGGTGCTCAGATATATCACTAGATACATTATCTACGCTGGCTGATGTATCTCCTAGTGAGGTTTCTGATGCAGAACCTGGGCCACCACCTGCCAGCAGGAGACGCACAGCTCCAGCTGAGGAGTGGGTAGTGCCTCATCGCCAGAGGCCAGATATCCCTCCTTTCACAGAAAATCCTGGCATCAATATTGATGTTGCAAGATTTACCGCCACACAGTTTTTGAAGTTGTTTCTGCGGGATGATTTGTTGGGCCACATTGTTGCCCAATCAAATCTGTATGCCCATCAGCATTGTGCTGGGAAACCAGACTAGTACTTGGCAAGGCAGCAATGAATGAATTTCTGAAATTCTGGGCACTAACTATGCTGATGGGTATCATAAAGAAGCCCTCAATTTGCTCCTACTCCATCTGCTCTACCCCCAATCAATGTCATGTAGAAGGTATGAAAACATTTTGCGTTTCATGCACTTCAGTGACAACAGCCTGTGCCCCCCTAGAGAGCATCCCCAGTTTGACAGGCTGTATAAAATCCACCCCCTGATTACCCACTTCACCTCCAGGTTTGCAGAGGCTTATATTGCAAGGAATATCTGCATGGCTGAATCCCTAATGAAATACAAGGGAAGGCTGGGATTCAAGCAGTATATTCCTTCCAAAAGCTCCAGGTATGGAGTGAAGGTGTATAAGCTCTGTGACAGCGAGAGTGGGTATACTCAGGCGTTCCGGGTGTACGAGGGAAAGGATAGTAGCCTTGACCCTCCAGGTTGCCCAGAACACATGGGAACCAGTGGCAAGATTGTGTGGGACCTACTTTTTCCCCTTATGAACAAAGGGTATCACTTTTATGTTGACAACTTTTATACAAATGTCCCTTTGTTCAAGCTGCTGTATTGTTTTGATACAGTAGCATGCGGTACTGTTCGCAAGAACCACGTAGGTTTCCCAGCACAGCTTGCCCACACCCGGTTAAAAGGGGGGAGACCTCAGCTCAGCGCCAAGAGGCACTGTTGGCGGTAAGTACAGAGACAAGAAGGATGTACTGTATACCTTCTATCCACCATTCACTCTGAGAGGTCTGTGGAGGTCTCTGTACGTGGCAGAGCTGAGCATATCAGGAAGCCAGTGTGCATCAAAGCCTATAACCGGCATATGGGTGGGGTTGATCAGGCAGATCAGCTGCTCCAGCCTTACCAGATTATGCAGAAGTCAAGAGCCCGATACAAAAAGGTTGCAATTTACCTGATGCAAATTGCAGCCCACAATTAGGGATGAGCCGAACACGCCAGAGTTCGGTTCGCATCCGAACTCGAACTTTCCAAATGTTAGAATTCGATGGTACTCAAAATTCGATTTTTGGAGTGCCCTCCAAGAGGGCATATATGCTAGATATTTGTCATAAAAGGTGTATGGGTGTCCGGATAGTGCCCTGGGGGACAGGAAACAAGGACAAAAAGTTTTAAAAAAATTTTTTTAAAAGGGACAGTGAGTTTTCCATGAAATAAGGGTTAAAAATAAAAATGAAAAATTCCTTCAAATATCGTGCCTAGGAGGTCCCCATAACCTGCACGTTAAGTGGCGAATTCCTAGGACGTATAGAAACATTTAAAAAAAAAAAAAATGACGTTTCAAATGACGGTAAATGCTTTTCCTTTAATCTATTCATAAACAACTGCTTGGGGCGGCAGCCTGTATGAAAAGACATTTTAGGACGCGCAGAAAAAGTTTAGTGATTTTTTTGGCTAAATTATGGTGAAACTTCTGCAGGCTTTGGATGAAAGTAACAATAGGTGCTTTAAAATTGGGCTTTTAGCGTGGCAACACTGCACACAGTAACCCCTCTGAGGATATGAATCTGGTACAGGCGTCCGTGGCAGTGCACCCAAATATTGTGCCTTTGGTGCCAGGCCAGCAAGTGCATTCATACAGTTACCCCTCTGTAGTATTGTGGAAAAGTGCAGGGGTGGACCATATGGTCCTATATTAAAAAAAGATATGAATCTGGTAAAGGCGTCAGTGCACCCAGATATACCCAGGTATTGCTGGCCTGGCACCAAAGGCACAAGTGCCATCGTACAGTAACCCCTCTGTGGTATTGTGAAAGAGTGCAGGGGTGGACCATACGGTCCTATATTAAAAAGATATGAATCTGGTAATGGGTGTTGGTGCACCCAAATATCGTGCCTTTGGTGCAAGGCCAGCAAGTGCCATCATACAGTAACCCCTCTGTGGTATTGTGGAAGAGTGCAGGGGTGGACCACTGATTTATAGGAGGTTTCTGTGATTTGTAATCTGTGGCTTCTCACTGCTACCCATCAAGGGGTCTCACTGATTTATAGGAGGTTTCACTGCCACCCATCAAGGGGTCTCACTGATTTATAGGAGGTTTCACTGCCACCCATCAAGGGGTCTCACTGATTTATAGGAGGTTTCACTGCCACGAATAAAAGGGGTCTCACTGATTTATAAGAGGTTTCTGTGATTTGTAATCTGTGGCTTCTCACTGCCACCCATCAAGGGGTCTGTAACGTTCAACCAGGCAGGTGGGTGAGGTTGCGAGCCCAGAGGTGCAGTGACACAGGAGGCAATGGATTGCAACAATAAAGGGGTTTATTTGGAAAGCATCTTAGAACATGGAGGGATAACACAGGAAAAGTGATGCAGACAGATGGACGGACCACACAGGGACGGTTCTTAAAGCAGGATAAACTGATGTAAAGGGAAAAGTCCAGTATGCAGGGAGTCTATGATACACGGGTAAGTCCTTTAGACAAATGGAGGGGTTCTCTTGGATGAAGCCAGAGGGGTTCTCTTGGATGAAGCCAGAGGGGTTCTCTTGGATGAAGCCAGAGGGGTTCTCTTGGATGAAGCCAGAGGGGTTCTCTGGGATGAAGCCAGAGGGGTTCTCTGGGATGAAGCCAGAGGGGTTCTCTGGGATGAAGCCAGAGGGGTTCTCTGGGATGAAGCCAGAGGGGTTTGTATAAATGAGACTGATTCTGTAAATATTGTCTCTGACTCCAGCTGCAGGGTTTTATATATTTATTAAGAGATCATCTTATAACAGGTTCTAATCTACAGTTCTGCTAACTAGTCCGTGTCCATGTGACTCCTCCCCTACATCCTGCTGAGCTGCAGTGTAACACATATATCCTTCCCCCTGGTTACAAACACTCTCCTTCCTGGTTCCACACATATTGATACATCTTTCCCTTTTTGGGACAATGGAAGTTGTTTCCTTTAGCTCAAGTCTAGGAGGTAGATGGATCGTGAAACGGATTCTTGTAGTGGGTCACATGTTAGTCCACATAAGCATTTAGATATGCTGGTTTTAGGATGGATCTCCCGCTTCTAGTCTGGGTGTTTCTGTATCCTTGTGGTTGTTCTCGTAGAACATTGGTGTCATCCCCCAGTCTTTCTGTGTCTGATATTTCACAGTGTGGTTCTTCCTGATCTTCTTCTGGGGTATTTGCTATTGATGGCTGGTTTGTCTCGTCCGTGTCATATTCCTCTTGATTGCTACTTTGGGTCCTTATTTGAGGCCTGTATCGTCCAGTGCCTCTCAGGTGCCTCCTATTTCTTCTCAGAACTTGTCCTGACTCTGTTACAACTTCATAGGCAAGCTTTCCGCCACTCTTTTCCCTGGTTAATTGGTGGTTGTACCCACACCTGTTCGCCAACATTTAGAGGCCGCAGGTCTTTGGCTCCCCTATTATATTGAGCGGCTTGCATTGCACGTTGTTTTGTGCATAGAATTTGGTGCCTGTCATTCATCCCGTGATCCTTCATTAACAGACTTCCTCTCATGGGAAGTAACGATTTGGTCCTTCGACCCATCAGTCTTTGAGCAGGACTGCACTCCAGACCTTGCGTTGGTGTTGCGATGATCCAATAATGCTAGGTAGGGATCATTACCAGAGGACACAGCCTTTTGCAGGAGTCTCTTGGCCGTTTTTACTGCCGACTCTACCTTCCCATTGCTTTGGGGGTATCCTGGTGATGAGGTAATGTGGTCAAAGTCCCAATTCATACTGAATTCTTTAAACTCCATCGAAATAAACTGGGGTCCATTATCTGAACATACAGTGTCTGGGATTCCATATCTGGCAAAATGAGCCTTCAATTTTCTTATCACTGTTGTTGATCTTGTATCCTGAATCTGGTCTATCTCCCAGAAGTTAGAGTCATAGTCCACCGTTATTAAATACTCGTGTCCGTGGAATGTGAACAAATCAGTACTGATCTTTTCCCATGGTCTAGTTGGGATCTCATGAGGCATCAAGGTCTCCTTTTGTTGTTTAGTATCAAATGACCGGCATATGTCACATTGGTCAATGTACTCTTTCAACTGCGCATTCATTCCTGGCCAGTAAACGGATTCCCTGGCTCTACGTAGACATCCTTCCACGCCGAAATGTGAAGAATGGATCCGAGACATAATATCAGATCGAAGTTCAGATGGTATAACAACTCGCTCGCCTTTGAATAGTACACCATCCTGTACACTCAGTTCATCACGTATGTGGTAAAATGGTGAAGCCTCTAGAGGTACCAGTTCCTTTGCATGAGGCCATCCCCTCAAAACAATGTGCTTCACTGCTTGTAAAGTCTTGTCTTTATCGGTGCTTTTTTGTATAGCGTCAAGTCTCCTGTTTGAGATGGGTAGATATTGGAGCATGTTTACCGTTTCAATCTGGTGCTCCACTGAGCCCTCCACGGAACCCTCGTCCAGATAAGCCCTACTCAATGTGTCTGCCACTGCCAGAGACTTTCCTGGGCAGTATCTGATACATGCATCGTACATTTGAAGACGTAACATCATACGCTGAAGACGTCGGGGTGCTTTAAGTAAAGGTTTCTTCATAATGCTTTCAAGGGGCTTATGGTCGGACTGTACAGCTACTGTTTGTCCAAATGTGAATTGATGAAATTTTTCCATGCCAAAGAGGACTGCTAACAACTCCTTCTCAATCTGGGCATAACCTTGCTCTATCTCCGTCAATGCTCTGCTTGCAAAAGCTAACGGTTGCTTACTCTGCATCAGTGCTGCTCCCAGACCTCTCTCTGACGCATCGCATTGTAGTTCCAATGGTTCTTCTGGGTTATAATACTTGAGTACTGGCGCACAACTGATTTTTGATTTTATCTGCTGAAATGCCCCTTCCTGCACTTCAGTCCACTCCCACACTGCATCCTTCTGGGTTAGTTGGCGCAGAGGTTCACCTGCATCTGATATGTTCTCACAAAACCTTGAAAGATAGTTCACCATCCCCAAAAATCTCTGTACTCCTTTAACGTCTGTGGGTCTGGGCATTTCAGTAATGGCTTTTACTTTGCTGGGGTCTGCTTGAAGTCCCTGGGCTGACAATAAGTGACCAATATAAGGTAGTTCAGTTTTTCTTAACTGGAATTTCTCTGGATTTAGTTTGAGCTGTCGTTCTCTGCAACGATCTAGTAACTTCCTCAGCTTCTGATCGTGATCTTTAATGGCTTCCACATCAGTTTCTCCTTCTCCTACAATCAGGATATCATCTGCAATAACCCTGATACCTGGTAGCCCTTCCAGTGCATGATTTAGTTTTCTCTGAAAAACCTCTGGGGCAGGACTAATACCCATAGGCATCCTAACCCACCGGTATCAGCCAAAAGGAGTAGAAAAAGTGGTTAAGTAGCTGGAGTCTTCTCTAATTCGATATGCCAAAATCCACTCTTTACATCACACACTGAAAAAATTCTTGCTCTTGCTAGATCAGGAAGTATGTCATCAAGTGTAGGCAAAGGATAGTGGCTCCTTTTCAAAGCTTTATTTAGAGGCTTAGGGTCAATGCAAATCCTTAACTTCCCTGATGGTTTCTTCACTATCACCATACTACTAATCCAGTCTGTGCTTCTCTCTACAGGGGTGATAATCCCCTTTTTCTAAACTGGCGAGCTCCTCTTGAAGGGGTTTGAGTAATGATACAGGAACTTTTCGTTTTGGAAGTCTAACAGGCTGTACAAGAGCATCCACTTCCAATTTCAATTTTCCCTCTAGACAGCCCACTCCTTGAAAAATATCAGCATACTCCTTGTTGATGGTTGACCAGCCCCACATAGCGCTATCTGACTGTTTGCTGTCTTGTTCCACAGTTAGGATATTTTGGTGCTGCACCGAGATCAGATCCATGGCTTGGATAGCTCTACTTCCTAGTATAGGATGACACAGCTCTGAGTCAATGACAACAAATTCAGCCTGATATAACTTTTGATTGCATGGGTTCCTTATTTTGAGCTTACATATCCCTACTGGTGTCAGTGTACTCTTATTGTACATCCTTAGTATCTTATCACAGGGTAGAATTTTAGATTGGTCTTTCACCATCCTTGCTGGTAGGACATTGCAGTCCGCCCCACAATCCATTTGGAATCTCACAGCTTGCTGGTCGATGAGCATGGTAGCAAACAAAGCTGATGAAAATTTGCTCGTAGATTTCTTCAGTGCACAAATCTGAAAAGCTGGTTCCAAAGTCAGACCCAGAATGTCTTCGTATTCCTCTGAATCCGCTGTTTCCTTATATACAGCTTGTACTGCCGGCTTCCTTTGTTGGTGCAGACTGGCACGGCACTGGTTAATGAAATGATGATTGGCCTTACCGCACCCCTTACATTGCTTTCCAAATGCTGGGCATTTCTCTTTCAGTTTCTCGTGACGCTTACCACAATATATGCACTGTATTATCTTATGTGGAGTCTCTGCCATTCTGCTCGGACTCTTCCTAAGAGTGTAGCTTGTTTCCATTCCATGGACTGACACTGCACCGGTGCTGGACCTCTCCAGGAGCTTCACCCTCTCTGTAGACAGTTTAGCAGCTCTGCCGATTTGTAGACATTTATCAAGTGTTAAGTCCACTTCTCTCAGTAAACGTTCCCTGAGGTTAGAATCTCTTGTGCCACATATAATTCTGTCCCTTATTAAAGAGTCTCTGATATTACCAAAATTGCAGGTGGCTGCCAGTGTACGCAGCTCTGTGACATATGTGTCTATGCCTTCTTCTTCCCTCTGACTCCGTGAAAAAAAATTATATCTTTCCACAGTCTCATTTTGTTTTGGCTCACAATAATCATCAAATGCTTTCATTAGGACAGTCAGTGAGGGAGCTGCCACTCCTGGGAGAAGGGTGTCTTTAACCTCTCTGCCTTTATCCCCAATCAAGTACAGGAACAGCTTTACCTTCATCTCTTCTGGTTTATCAACCAGGACCAGGTCTGTGTATAGAAGCATTTCTTCTTTCCATCTCTTCCATGCCTGAGACAGATTTCTTGCCTGAAAATCCAGGAGACTGGGTGCTTTTAAACCTTCCATATCTGCTTTTGGAGTAGTTTTCAAATTAGATCCGCTGCCACCATGTATAAATGAGACTGATTCTGTAAATATTGTCTCTGACTCCAGCTGCAGGGTTTTATATATTTATTAAGAGATCATCTTATAACAGGTTCTAATCTACAGTTCTGCTAACTAGTCCGTGTCCATGTGACTCCTCCCCTACATCCTGCTGAGCTGCAGTGTAACACATATATCCTTCCCCCTGGTTACAAACACTCTCCTTCCTGGTTCCACACATATTGATACAGGGTTCTCTGGGATGAAGCCAGAGGGGTTCTCTGGGATGAAGCCAGAGGGGTTCTCTGGGATGAAGCCAGAGGGGTTCTCTGGGATGAAGCCAGAGGGGTTCTCTGGGATGAAGCCAGAGGGGTTCTCTGGGATGAAGCCAGAGGGGTTCTCTGGGATGAAGCCAGAGGGGTTCTCTGGGATGAAGCCAGAGGGGTTCTCTGGGATGAAGCCAGAGGGGTTCTCTGGGATGAAGCCAGAGGGGTTCACTTGGATGAAGCCAGACAGGTCCAGGGGTATGGAAGGTGGTTGTCCAATAGGCAAGCAAGCCGTCAGATCTTCCGGTAAATCCTGGACACAGGCTTGTCAGCGTAACAGGCTCCTGGCTGCACGAGTTTCACTTAGAAGTGAAGTTTGATGCTGAAGCATCTAGGTAAGGGTGTGGTTGAGTTATATAGAGACAGCCAGCTGAATAATGAGATGCACCTGATACTCAGTGCAGAGCTGGATAAGGCAACAGATCTTCTGTGGCAGCAACTGAAGGGTGCTGCCCTGCAGTATGATGAATACAATAGCGTGCTTTATCATCTGCAGCGCCGCCGCCGGTTAGGAGCGTAACAGTTCCCCTCCCTTACGGACGCACCCCGTGCGTCTAAAGTGGTCTCGAAGGTCGCCAGATCTTCCGTTCTCACCACAGTTCCATTAGAGGTGCAGACTAACCCTGGTGGCATGGGGTCAGCAGCCACAGCATTCATAGTGCTGCTGTACATGGTTCCCTGTACAGGTGGCACTTGGATTGGCACGCTCTCAGTGTCAGACAATGGAAAGTCGAGAAGGTCTGATACAGGCATCACAACACTGGATTTAGACATCAGTTTTTTACTGTTGGGAATAGAGTCCACTTTAGATATGAAAGTCTCTCTGGGGGGTGATGGAGTCACACAGATAGGTAGCCGGATTCATAGATGGTTCAGGCAGTAAGGCACCCAGGTAGGTATGACGTTGGCCAGGTGGTCCTAGGCTACGCCGTGCAGTTTGTGGTTGATGGTCAGTCTCAGAGTCAGTGGTCTCCCAATCAATATCTGAGTGTACACTGCATGCAGGGACCACAGTTGCTGCGATAATGGGTCTGTCGGGTATCTCATACCTGGCAATGGTGGGTTCACAGGTAATGGTTTCTGTGGAATCTAAAGTTAGCATAGGTTTGTGCTGATGAGATGGTTGGTTGCACCGCAATATCTCCATAGTATGCGTAAGCATTTTAATCTGTCCCTGGAGGGTGGAAATGGTGTTGGCAACTGATGAAGATTCTGAACATGAATTCACAATGCCATCGGTTTGTACCGCGATCTCCACAGTGGGTAGCACTTCTGCTTTGGCAGTGGGCACAGCAAGGTCTCCTCGCTCAACCCCCTGGGTTTCTGTGGGGGGAGCTGGGTCAGAAGTGTCCTGGTCAGCAGTGACACATAGACCCAGAGAACCGAATGTTACGGTTGGCACTGCCGGCATTGAGGTCAGGCACCGGGTTCACAGTAGTGGCGTAAATGGGGAGGATATCCATGGGCTCGGTAGAATCGATTTCCACAAGTCTGGAGGCCTCTGGTTCTGTGGCAAAGGCTGGCATGGTTTCTCCAGGGTTGGTAGGTTCCACATCCATAGGTTCAGGGGTTTCAGGAAATCCATAATTAGACCCAGTCACATTGGGTACTGCTACCGGTATTGGTGGGAGTACTGGTGCAGTTGGTGGTGTAGCAATAGATGGGTTTATAGTTTGGGGTGCAGGAATAGTGCTCGGTAGTGGGGTAAACCGTGATGCCGGAGTGGATTTTGGCACAGGAGGCTTCTTTGCAGCAATCTTTTGTGCCGAAGTTGGTTTTGGCACCAGTTTAGGCTAGGGTCAGACTGAGGCAGTGCGAACGCGCGTGCAGCCGCACATAATCACGGCCGTACTAGCAGCAGATGACGGGCAATGACGGCCAATATACGAAGTACGGTCGCACAAAAGTCCGGCTGCGCAACGCAAGTTGAAAATGAACGCATTTTTTCGAGAACGTGAAACCGCAGGTACTGACGTACAGAGTGCGCTGCGTCCGCTAGCGGCGTGTTTGTGTGATTAGGAGACGTCAGACGCTGCTAATGTCCGGCTAACATAACGTCCAGACGCAAAAAGGGTTTTATTGATGATCCGTACACAATCACGGACGAAAATGCGCATAGTATGACCGCTATCGCGTATTCCGTGAAAAAATACGTCCATTCGTTCGAACGCACTTTTTCACAGACAACATAAAAATGCGTTCGTCTGACCCTAGCCTTACCAGGAGTGGATTTTTTGGGGGGCCGCACTGGGCAAATGGGGAGCCAGTGGCCGGAATTCCCACAATAGATAAAGAGGCCTGCCGCTATTCTTCGGGCACGCTCCTCTGTGGATAAGGGTCCTTGCTTTTTTCTTCCTTCTGGAACGCACAATTTAGTAGAAGGGGCCCATTTTTTTGTAGCAAACTTGAAAGAACCTCCACCAGGTGGGTAATTAATTCCTGGAAGGATTTTTGAACCAGTTCCATTATTAGCGGTGTCACTGCGGGCTCAAAGTTAGGGCTTCAGCATTCTGTAACGTTCAACCAGGCAGGTGGGTGAGGTTGCGAGCCCAGAGGTGCAGTGACACAAGGAGGCAATGGATTGCAACAATAAAGGGGTTTATTTGGAAAGCATCTCAGAACATGGAGGGATAACACAGGAAAAGGGATGCAGACAGACAGATGGACGGACCACACAGGGACGGTTCTTAAAGCAGGATAAACTGATGTAAAGAGAAAAGTCCAGTATACAGGGAGTCTATGGTACACGGGTAAGTCCTTTAGACAAATGCAGGGGTTCACCTGGATGAAGCCAGAGGGGTTCTCTTGGATGAAGCCAGAGGGGTTCTCTTGGATGAAGCCAGAGGGGTTCTCTTGGATGAAGCCAGAGGGGTTCTCTTGGATGAAGCCAGAGGGGTTCTCTTGGATGAAGCCAGAGGGGTTCTCTTGGATGAAGCCAGAGGGTTCTCTTGGATGAAGCCAGAGGGGTTCTCTTGGATGAAGCCAGAGGGGTTCTCTTGGATGAAGCCAGAGGGGTTCTCTTGGATGAAGACAGAGGGGTGCTCTTGGATGAAGCCAGAGGGTTTCTCTGGGATGAAGCCAGAGGGTTTCTCTGGGATGAAGCCAGAGGGTTTCTCTGGGATGAAGCCAGAGGGGTTCTCTGGGATGAAGCCAGAGGGGTTCTCTGGGATGAAGCCAGAGGGGTTCACTTGATGAAGCCAGACAGGTCCAGGGGTATGGAAGGTGGTTGTCCAATAGGCAAGCAAGCCGTCAGATCTTCCGGTAAATCCTGGACACAGGCTTGTCAGCGTAACAGGCTCCTGGCTGCACGAGTTTCACTTAGAAGTGAAGTTTGATGCTGAAGCATCTAGGTAAGGGTGTGGTTGAGTTATATAGAGACAGCCAGCTGAATAATGAGATGCACCTGATACTCAGTGCAGAGCTGGATAAGGCAACAGATATTCTGTGGCAGCAACTGAAGGATGCTGCCCTGCAGTATGATGAATACAATAGCGTGCTTTATCATCTGCGGCGCCGCCGCCGGCGAGGAGCGTAACAGGGTCTCACTGATTTATAGGAGGTTTCACTGCCACCCATCAAGGGGTCTCACTGATTTATAGGAGGTTTCACTGCCACCCATCAAGGGGTCTCACTGATTTATAAGAGGTTTCTGTGATTTGAATTCTGTGGCCTCTCACTTCCACAAATCAAGGGGTCTTACTGATTTATAGGAGGTTTCACTGCCACCTATTAAGGGGTCTCACTGATTTATAGAAGGTTTCTGTGATTTGAAATCTGTGGCTTCTCACTGCCACCCATCAAGGGGTGTCCCTGATTTATAATAGGTTTCGGAGATTTGTAATCTGTGGCTTCTCACTGCCACCCATCAAGGGGTCTCACTGATTTATGGAGGTTTGACTGCCACCCATCAAAGGGTCTCACTGATTTATAGGAGGTTTCACTGCCACCCATCAAGAGGTCTCCCTGATTTATAAGAGGTTTCTGTTATTTGTAATCTGTGGCTTCTCACTGTCACCCATCAAGGGGTCTCACTAATTTATAGGATGTTTCTGAGATTTGTAATCTGTGGCATCTCACTGCCACCCATCAAGGGGTCTTACAGATTTATAGGATGTTTCTGAGATTTGTAATCTGTGGCTTCTCACTGCCACCCATCAAGGGGTCTCACTGATTTATAGGAGGTTTCACTGCCACCCATCAAGGGGTCTCACTGATTTATAGGAGGTTTCACTGCCACCCATCAAGGGGTCTCACTGATTTATAAGAGGTTTCTGAGATTTGTAATCTGTGGCATCTCACTGCCACCCATCAAGGGGTCTTACAGATTTATAGGATGTTCTGAGATTTGTAATCTGTGGCTTCTCACTGCCACCCATCAAGGGGTCTCACTGATTTATAGGAGGTTTCACTGCCACCCATCAAGGGGTCTCACTGATTTATAAGAGGTTTCTGAGATTTGATATCTGTGGCTTCTCACTGCCACCCATCAAGGGTTTTTACTGATTTATAGGAGGTTTCTGTGATTTGTAATCTGTGGCTTCTCACTGCCACCCATCAAGGGGTCTCACTGATTTATAGGAGGTTTCACTGCCATCCATCAAGGGGTCTCACTGATTTATAGGAGATTTCACTGACACCCATCAAGGGGTCTCACTGATTTATAGGAGGCTTCATTGCCACCTATCAAGGGGTCTCACTGATTTATAAGAGGTTTCTGAGATTTGTAATCTGTGGCTTCTCACTGCCACCCATCATGGGGTCTCACTGATTTATAGAAGGTTTCTGTGATTTGAAATCTGTGGCTTCTCACTGCCACCCATCAAGGGGTGTCCCTGATTTATAATAGGTTTCGGAGATTTGTAATCTGTGGCTTCTCACTGCCACCCATCAAGGGGTCTCACTGATTTATAGGAGGTTTGACTGCCACCCATCAAAGGGTCTCACTGATTTATAGGAGGTTTCACTGCCACCCATCAAGAGGTCTCCCTGATTTATAAGAGGTTTCTGTTATTTGTAATCTGTGGCTTCTCACTGTCACCCATCAAGGGGTCTCACTAATTTATAGGATGTTTCTGAGATTTGTAATCTGTGGCATCTCACTGCCACCCATCAAGGGGTCTTACAGATTTATAGGATGTTTCTGAGATTTGTAATCTGTGGCTTCTCACTGCCACCCATCAAGGGTCTCACTGATTTATAGGAGGTTTCACTGCCACCATCAAGGGGTCTCACTGATTTATAGGAGGTTTCACTGCCACCATCAAGGGGTCTCACTGATTTATAAGAGGTTTCTGAGATTTGTAATCTGTGGCATCTCACTGCCACCCATCAAGGGGTCTTACAGATTTATAGGATGTTTCTGAGATTTGTAATCTGTGGCTTCTCACTGCCACCCATCAAGGGGTCTCACTGATTTATAGGAGGTTTCACTGCCACCCATCAAGGGGTCTCACTGATTTATAAGAGGTTTCTGAGATTTGATATCTGTGGCTTCTCACTGCCACCCATCAAGGGGTTTTACTGATTTATAGGAGGTTTCTGTGATTTGTAATCTGTGGCTTCTCACTGCCACCCATCAAGGGGTCTCACTGATTTATAGGAGGTTTCACTGCCATCCATCAAGGGGTCTCACTGATTTATAGGAGATTTCACTGACACCCATCAAGGGGTCTCACTGATTTATAGGAGGCTTCATTGCCACCTATCAAGGGGTCTCACTGATTTATAAGAGGTTTCTGAGATTTGTAATCTGTGGCTTCTCACTGCCACCCATCATGGGGTCTCACTGATTTATAGGAGGTTTCACTGCCAGCCATCAAGGGGTCTTACTGATTTATAGGATGTTTGTGAGATCTGTAATCTGTGGCTTCTCACTGCCACTCATCAAGGGGTCTCTCTGATTTTATAGGAGGTTTAACTGCCACAAATCAAGGGGTCTCACTGATTTACAAGAGGTTTCTGTTATTTGTAATCTGTGGCTTCTCACTGCCACCCATCATGGGGTCTCACTGATTTATAGGAGGTTTCACTGCCACCCATCAAGGGGTCTCACTGATTTATAAGAGGTTTCTGAGATTTGTAATCTGTGGCTTCTCACTGCCACCCATCAAGGGGTCTCACTTATAAGAGGTTTCTGTGATTTGTATTCTGTGGCTTCTCACTGCCACCCATCAAGGGGTCTCACTGATTTATAGGAGGTTTCACTGCCACCCATCAAGGTGTCTCACTGATTTATAGGAGGTTTCACTGCCACCCATCAAGGTGTCTCACTGATTTATAGGAGGTTTCACTGCCACCTATCAAGGGGTCTCACTGATTTATAGAAGGTTTCTGTGATTTAAAATCTGTGGCTTCTCACTGCCACCCATCAAGGGGTCTCACTGATTTATAGGAGGTTTCACTGCCACCCATCAAGGGGTCTTACTGATTTATAGGAGGTTTCTGTGATTTTGTAATCTGTGGCTTCTCACTGCCACCCATCAAGGGGTCTCACTGATTTATAGGAGGTTTCATGCCACCCATCAAGGGGTCACACTGATTTATAAGAGGTTTCTGTGATTTGAAATCTGTGGCCTCTCACTTCCACAAATCAAGGGGTCTTACTGATTTATAGGAGGTTTCACTGCCACCTATTAAGGGGTCTCACTGATTTATAGGAGGTTTCACTGCCACCCATCAAGGGGTCTCACTGATTTATAAGAGGTTTCTGTGATTTGTAATCTGTGGCTTCTCACTGCCTTCCATCAAGGGGTCTCACTGATTTATAGGAGGTTTCTGTGATTTGTAATCTGTGGCTTCTCACTGCCACCTGTCATGGAACGGACATAGGGGCTGTGACGGAATGGGGTGTTATCCGTCTGCGGGTGTGCTCCAATCTGACCCCCTCTTGATGGCGTCAGGCCCGACTACCGAGTGTCACGGCACTCGGCGTCTCGAGCGGCCTGAGATGACCCTGGCGTTACCTGGCGAGATGGTGTTGCCGAATTAAGTTGACCCGTTCTGTGTAGTGGGGAGCTAGGAGACCGCAGAGTGTCTCCTGCACTGTGATTTTAGCTATGAAATGACGACACCAAACGAGGCTGTATGTTTCAAGTCAAACGCAGTTGAACTGAGCCTTTACTCAAAAGGGACATGCATTTAAACATCTCACACACAAAGGAGTTATGCCCAGGCTTGAATGGGAACTCAATTTGCATACAATGGCATGCTACATCATCAGATTACACACACACACAGAGCTAATGCACACAGAAATTAGCATACAATTGAATTTCAACACAGCCTTTCACTCCTAGCAACCAAGGGGAAATATAATACCTTTAAATGCATCACACAATTACACATCTGAATCCACACTCATACAATACAGGATACATGTTAATACATCACACCAATAAAACCACATCTAGAAAAGGTATAACTGTTCATTTCAACACGCAAAACCGAAAGAGTCTCAAATAAAGAAAAAGGTCTTTGAAATGTCCCAGGCTGTTAGTTCTGGGGCTCGCTGGTCAGAGCCCCTATGTCTGTTCCGTGACACAAGCCTCCCAGGTCGTTCCCCAGGAGGATTTCTGCCGGTAGTTGGTCGAGTAACCCCACCCGCATGGATCCCTCCCCCGACCCCCAATCCAAATGGACTCAGGCGGTAGCGAGTCGGAGCACCTTGCCTCCGGCTACGCGAACAGCGACGGTGCGCTCCAGCCGGTCCTTTCGGGGAATCAGGTGAGGCCGGACAAGCGTGATGATAGCGCCGGAGTCGCGGAGACCTTCGGCGGCCCGCCCGTTAATCCATACCGCCTGTCTGTGGTGTTGGCGGTTGTCGGCGGATGCAGCCTGCACGGGATTGGCGTCATGCAGCATCCCCCATTCCTCCTGTGGGTCACAGTATGGGGATTCCTCCTGGTAACAATGAGCCGTGGGTGGGGCTCGGATGGGGCCCCGCGGAAGGGGCGGCTGGTTGGGGCAGTTCTGGCGGTAGTGGCCCATCTGGCCGCACCCATAACAACGGATGGTAGCCGTGGAAGGGGCCCGGTTTGGGACCCGGGGTGCAGGCCAGCGTGTTGTTGGCTCCGGCCGGGGAGGTGGGGGTGTGGCACGGGGAGGTGGTAGGGTGGATTGGGAGGGTGGAGGTCGTTCCCCCCCCTGTGGGACGTGCGCGTGTCCGTATACTCATTGGCCCAGGTGGCCGCTTGCTGCACCGTCTGGGACTTCTTGTCCCTCACCCACTCCCGAACGGCCGGGGCGGTGTGATCGAAAAACTGCTCGAGAAGGAACAGCTGAGTGACTTCTTCGAGGGTTCGAGCCCTGCTTCCAGCGAACCAGGTCTTCATGTCCCGTTGCAGCTGGTGCGCCCACTCCACATGGGTAGTACCGTGGGGCCGCCGGGAATTTCATCCGGCTGGCTTCGTGGGTGATGGCAAAACGGGCCAGCAGGGTTTGTTTCACCTGTTCGTAGTCCTGGGCTTCTTCGTCTGGGACAGTCCTGTAGGCCTCCGCAGCCCACCCTGTTAGTTTACACGCCAGGATCCCAACCCAAGCGTCCCGTTAAACTTCGTGTAGTTGGCACGAGCGTTCAAAGTCCTGGAGGAAACTTTCTATTTCCTCCTCTGCCTCGTTGAAGCTCTTGAAGGCCTGGAAGGGCACCTTCCATGCCGTTGGTCTTTCCCAGTTGGGGTTTCCTCCCTGTTGGTACTGGATTTCCGCCAGCCGTATCTCATGTTGGCACACCCGCTCCTGCTCTTCTTCGTGGGTGATGTCCCGGACAAAGTTCTGGAAGGTGGCTTCTGTCGGCGCGGCTCCGCAAGCCTCTGCCTGCTGCTGTACCTTCCTCTGTAAGGAGTTTTCAGGGCTGGACGCCTGAGCTATGATCAGTGGTGAGGTTGCGGGCAGGTCCCTGGTCTGCTGATCCAGGGCTGCCAATTCTTCGACCAGGGCATCCTTGCTCTTTGAGCCCACGGTTCCTCCACGGTCCTCCAGCATGCCCCGCAGTGTGTCCCGTTTATAATTGGCATATGCTGTCATTATGAAGGTCTTCTGGGGGTGCAGAGAGCTATCCTCACCGTTTGCCACCAGTGTGACGGAATGGGGTGTTATCCGTCTGCGGGTGTGCTCCAATCCGACCCCCTCTTGATGGCGTCAGGCCCGACTATCGAGTGTCACGGCACTCGGCGTCTCGAGCGGCCTGAGATGACCCTGGCGTTACTTGGCGAGATGGTGCTGCCGAATTAAGTTGACCCGTTCTGCGTAGTGGGGAGCTAGGAGACCGCAGAATGTCTCCTGCACTGTGATTTTAGCGATGAAATGACGACACCAAACGGGGCTGTATGCTTCAAGTCAAACGCAGTTGAACTGACTTTTTACTCAAATGGGACACGCATTTAAACATCTCACACACAAAGGAGACATGCCCAGGCTTGAATGGGAACTCAATTTGCATACAATGGCATGCTTGCATCATCAGATTACACACACACACAAAGAGCTAATGTACACAGAAATTAGCATACAATTCAATTTCAACACAGCCTTTCACTCCTAGCAACCAAGGGGAAATATAATACCTTTAAATGCATCACACAATTACACATCTGAATCCACACTCATACAATACAGGATACATGGTAATACATCACACCAATAAAACCACATCTAGAAAAGGTATAACTGTTCATTTCAACACGCAAAACCGAAAGAGTCTCAAATAAAGAAAAAGGTCTTTGAAATGTCCCAGGCTGTTAGTTCTGGGGCTCACTGGTCAGAGCCCCTATGCCCGTTCCATGACAGGGTCTCACTGATTTATAGGAGGTTTCACTGCCACCCATCAAGGGGTCTCACTGATTTATAGGAGGTTTCACTGCCACCCATCAAGGGGTCTCACTGATTTATAGGAGATTTCACTGCCACCCATCAAGGGGGTCTCACTGATTCATAGGAGGTTTCACTGCCACCCATCAAGGGGTCTCACTGATTTATAGGAGGTGTCACTGCCACCCATCAAGAGGTCTCACTGATTTATAGGAGGTTTCACTGCCACCCATCAAGGGGTCTCACTGATTTATAAGAGGTTTCTTTAATTTGTAATCTGTGGCTTCTCACTGCCACCCATCTAGTGGTCTCACTGATTTATAAGAGGTTTCTGTGATTTGTAATCTGTGGCTTTTCACTGCAACACATCAAGGGGTCTCACTGATTTATAGGAGGTTTCACTGCCACCCATCAAGGGGTCTCACTGATTTATAGGAAGTTTCACTGCCACCCATCAAGGGGTCTCACTGATTTATAGGAGGTTTCACTGCCACCCATCAAGGGGTCTCACTGATTTATAAGAGGTTTCGGTGATTTCGTAATCTGTGGCTGCTCACTGCCACCCATCAAGGGGTCTCACTGATTTATAAGGAGTTTCTGTGATTTGTAATCTGTGGCTTTTCACTGCCACCCATCAAGGGGTCTCACTGATTTTTAGGAGGTTTCACTGCCACCCATCAAGGGGTCTCACTGATTTATAGGAGATTTCACTGCCACCCATGAAGGGGTCTCACTGATTTATAGAGGTTTTTCACTGCCACCCATCAAGGGGTCTCACTGATCTATAAGAGGTTTCTGTGATTTGTAATCTGTGGCTTCTGTTGTGGAA
>RXON01003821.1:0-11304 GCA_009667805.1 Leptobrachium leishanense
GTGCATCGTCTCGATCCCATAGATCAGGGGCAACACAGAGCCCACATGGGATCCACACACAGCAGCCTGACATCTTGACGATCACGTCAGAGACGAGGAATCCCTTTGCCTGGCAAGAAAATCCCATCTCAGGATGCATGGGTCACTTGGCCCCGTGTAACTCCGGAACCATAGGTCCCACATCAGGAGGCAATGGGAGCTCCGTAGAATGGGTGATTCTAAGGGTGTATTTTGGTTGGTGTATATATAGCGCATTGTATGGCTGGGATGATTCCAGGATTTTATTGAGGCAGTTGTGATTGAGAACAAGGCAATGAGTTATGGTCTTGCTTGGGCGCGGTCTGGGCGCGCTCGGTGTGTGTGCGGAGCGGATGTGGAACAGACAAAGGAATTGTGGGAGCTGGACTTAGTGAGAAGGGATGATACAAGTTGATGTATGATATGGAGGGCTATTTTGTGCGTCATGCTGGGTGTCGCAGATATGGACCATCTGCCACGAGCTTTAATATAAGTTATAAGTTTTCCCAAAAGAAGGCGTGGTCGGTTATTTTTCTCTGGTCTTTGAGTCCATAACAAAGGATTGACCACACCTTAATATAAGCTATATGTTTTGCATAAGGGACGTGCATGCCTGTGTAGCCTTCTTTGTTACTGAACGAATGATAATCTCTATTAAAGATATAATAATAATAATAATATTTGAATCCCCTATTAAATAATTACCAAAATGACTGACTGAAGTCATTTACAGGTTTTGCGACCTGAACAATGGAATATATATAGGTTCATCATAATACACTCGGCAAAGAGGACCTGTTTAAGAGCTTACAATCTAAAAGGATAGAGTGATATTGAAGGAATAGAGTTAAGTGAGAATATGAAGTATTAAAGTTTACGTGGAAAGCACCTACAGGTTCTGTAGCGCTGTACAAAGGAATGATAAAGTATGTTAGTACCTAGAAGAAATAAGGAAATTAGGCAGATTTATTTGGTATTCAGGTGATAAATAAGTGGGGATAGAAGGTTTTATGTTGATAAAAGATTGTAATTTAATATCCTAAATTAAATGAATTCGTAATATGTTGACAGTAATTTGAAAAACAGATGTTGGTCATATTACTAATTGGGGATTTGTGCAAATAAACATTTGATAATTATTTTTAACATGCCCTTTTATACATTTTTTCCCAATTTATGATGTCAGTGTTACGTGTTTTTTTATTTTGAATATACAAGAGAAAAGACAATGATGACCGTTGCAAAAGAAAAAAAGGGTTTTCACAACTCCCTCTTCTCCCTCTCACCCCCTCCCTTTTAGGAAATGAAAACAAAGAACCCCTGATGTTCTTTTTCCTTATAGGAAATTAAATACCTTCTTTTTTTTCCTCAGACTTATTTTCTGATTCAAAGCTAGTGAAGACAAAGAATGATTTATAACCTTCACTCAGATGAAAAGATTTTAGTCATTGCAGTGCTACATTTACAATTGCTTTCTGATTGAAAGATTGTCCATTAATCGAAGAAATTTTATCAACAACTCATCGATTACTTATGCGATTAAAGAAGATCATTGATTTGGAAATAAAATATAAAACACATCAATTACTGACATGTCAGTTTCACAAAACAGTTATATTTGATTCTTAACCAATAATATATTTTTATATGTTGATGGATTATCATTGTGTTGTCTAAGTGATAATCATTCTGTATCTTTTATTTTATTATTTTATTATTTTGTTGTTTGTTTACAATCAATATTGTTCAAATTCCCTGACACATTTAGGATTATTGGAGATCACATCCAATTAAAATTAGAGTTAATTAATGTATCTAGGAACATATAATTTAATGCATTTTGCATAAATACGTTTCATGACATATTTAGTGTTAAATGGAATATAGTTTAATTCAGGTTTAAATGATTGTAGGAAAGTTTTAATTAGGTAAAATTATAAATTGGTTTTATTTTTTGGATTTTATTAGGATTGGTGTGTTTTATAAACACCAGTTTTGTTTCAAAACACCAAACAAGAATGGATAAGATCAATAAATTATTTTTTGATATTAAAATGGGTGGAGTATGCACTTCGGCTATTTCCGTTTTGAGCCAAAGTTGCGTATATATATATATATATTTATCTCTAATGCATTGAGTCAGAAGTAGTATGATTTTCTTTTTTTTGTTGTGTGTGGCCCATAGGCTTTGCGGGGAAATCTTAAAATTTATTCTCTGTGTCTCTTCCTGTGTAATTAACATATTTTTATTGTTTTCATGCAATTGAAAATGAATGAATGTGTATATGATTAGAGGGTTATTTTTATATTTTATTTCTTTATTTTTGCTAAAACCGTATCACATATTCATCATCACAAGAAATCTGACAGTCCCAATGACTGCATATGGAACGAATCATGGACATTTTGTATCAAGGTCAAAGGTCACAGGAAACAAGTAGGGATGAGCCGAACACCCCCGAGTTCGGTTCGCATTCGAACTCGAACTTTCCAAATGTTCGAATTCGAACTCAATACAAGTCAATGGGGCTGAAAATTCAATTTTTAGAGTGCCCTCCAAGAGGGCATATATGCTAGATATTTGCCATAAAAGGTGTATGGGGGTCCAGGTAGTGCCCTGGGGGACAGGAAACAAGGACAAAAAGTTCAAAAAAAAATATTTTTAAAGGGACACTGAGTTTTCCATGAAATAAGGGTTAAAAATAAAAACAAAAAATTCCTTCAAATATCGTGCCTAGGAGGTCCACATAACCTGCCCGTGAAGTGGCGCATTTCTAGGATGTATAGAAATATGTAAAAACCAAAAAATTACATTTCAAATGACGTTAAATGCTTATCCTTTAATCTATCCATAAACAACTGCTTGGGGTGGCAGTCTGTCTGAAAAGAGGAGCCATTTTCGGACCCACAGAAAAAGGTTAGTGATTTTTTGGGCTAAATTATTGTGAAACTTATGCAGGCTTTGGATGAAAGTAACAATAGGTGCTTTAAAATTGGGCCTTTAGCGTCGGCAACAGTGCCGTCACACAGTAACCCCTCTGAGGATATGAATCTGATACAGGTGTCAGTGGCAGTGCACCCAAATATTGTGCCTTTGGTGCCAGGCCAGCAAGTGCCATCATACAGTAACCCCTCTGGTATTGTGGAAGAGTGCAGGGGTGGACCATGCGGTCCTATATTATTACTTTCCTTTTCCTGATTTATATGACATCTTTGATCTTGTATTCTGTATACCTGTTTTGGTATCTTGTATTATCTGTCTTTACTTTTTACAATAAAAATTTGAATTTTCAAAAGAAAAAAAAAGATATGCATCTGGTAAAGGCGTCAGTGCACCCAGATATTGTGTTTTTGGTGCCAGGTCAGCAAGTGCATTCCTACAGTAACCCCTCTGTGGTATTGTGGAAGAGTGCAGGGGTGGACCTTGTGGTCCTATATTAAAAAAATATGAATCTGGTAAAGGCTTCAGTGCACCCAGATATTGTGCCTTTCATGGCAGCAAGTGCATTCACACCGTAACCCTTTTGTGGTATTGTGGAAGAGTGCAGGGTTGGACCCTGCGGTTCAAAAAATTAAAATCATATAAATGTGGCACAGGCGTCAGTGCAGCCAAATATTGTGCCTTTCATGGCAGCAAGTGCCTTCACATCGTAGCCTTTTTGTGTTATTGTGGAAGGGTTCAGTGCTAGAGGTTTAGTGAATGCAGAAGACATCCCGATCTATTCCGTTACATCAGCATCAGGGGATTGATAACTGCTGATCCAGGACTGATTCATTTTTATAAATGTCAGCCGGTCTACAGAGTCGGTGGAGAGACGCACTCTTTTGTCTGTGAAAAAAACTTCCAGCGGCACTGAACGTCCTTTCACAAAGCACGCTAGATGAAGGGCAACCTAGTAGCTGCATAGCATATTGGCTAAGTTCTGGCCAGTGATCCAATCTCAACACCCAGTAAACCAGTGGATCATCTGCTGGAAATGTATCCAGGTCTGCCCTTGCCCCTAGGTAGTCCTGCACCATATGGTGAAGACGCTGGCAATGGGTGCCTACATTTGATGTCCCTGGGCGTCATAGGCTAATTTTTTTTTAAAATGCATCAGTCAAGCGGCCCTGTCCTACACCACTATTCCTCTGATCATCCGCAGGCTCAGAAGCACCTGTGTCATCACTTGGTAACCTACCAGTGCCTGGAAAGGTGTTACACAAGTGTCGCTTTAGAGCGTCCTCAAGTTTTTTCATCCTGTGCTCCCTCTGTGCAGGCAGGATGAGATCTGCAACTTTACCCTTGTATCGTGAATCAAGAAGGGTTGCCAACCAGTAATGATCCCTCTCCTTGTTAGCACGAATCCTGTGGTCCTTTAGCAGGCTTTGCATTATAAGGGAGCCCATGCAGCGTAGGTTGGAGGTGGCATTAGCTTCCGAGTCTTCCTGGTCAATGAGGATGACCGTATTGTGCACTTCCTCCTCCCAGCCACGTACTAGCCCTTGTGTTTCTGGGCACACAAAACCCTCCCTTGAGGAATCTGCCCCAATACTTAAATATTCCTCCTCCTCATCCTCCTCCTGTCTGATCTGAGGAGGACCCGCTGGAATGCTGTCTGCAGAAAGACTGTTGCCTTCAGAGCTGGGAAGGCCTCCTCTTCCTCCCGCTGCTCTGCCTCTAGAGCCACATCTATAATTCCCTGCAGAGTGTGCTCCAGCAGGAACACTAAAGGAATTGTGTCACTGATGCATGCACTGTCCCTGCTCACCATCCTCACTGCCTCCTCAAATGGTGACAGTACAGTGCATGCATCCTTGATCATCAGCCACTGCGGGGGAGAAAAAAGTTGACCTGAACCTGTCCTTGTGCCATACTCACACAGGTACTCCTTGATGGCCCTCTGCTTGTGCAGACGCTGCAGCATTGCTAATGTTGAGTTCCACCTTGTGGGCATGTCACAGATCAGACAGTTTGTGGGAAGGCGGAATTCTCTTTGAATTTCTGCCAGGCGAACGCTTGCTGGGAAAGACCGTCTGATGTGGCTGCAGACTTTTCTGGTCTGGCTGAGAAGCTCTGCCAGCCCTGTGTACTTGATTAGGAAACACTGTACCACTAGATTTAGGACGTGTGCTAGACATGGTACATGCGTCAATTTACCATTGCGTAGGGCAGAGAGAAGGTTGCTGCCATTATCACAGACGACCATTCCCAGCTGAAGCTGGCATGGTGTTAACCATCTCTGCACCTGGCCCTGCAGAGCTGATATAATTTCTGGCCCAGTGTGGCTCCTGTCCCCTAAACAAACCAGCTCAAGCACAGTATGGCATCTTTTTGCTTGAGCCATTGAGTAGCCCCTGTCAGGCATCGGTTTAACTGCCACTTCACCAGAGACACAGAATGAGGAGGAGGAGGAGGAAGAGATGGTGGTGGAGCAGACAGACCTCATACAAGCAGCTTTCTGGAGGCGTGGAGGATGAACAAGCTCCAGCACAGAGCCCCGTCTTGGATCCCTCCCAGCTACAATCAGAGTTACCCAGTGTATCGTGAAGGAAATGTAACGACCCTGTCCATGCTTGCTGGACCACGTGTCTAAAGTCACATGCAGCTTGCTGCTGACTGCCTTTCCCAATGACTCGAAAACATTGTTTTCCACGTGCTGGTATAGTGCTAGAATGGCCTTCCGTGAAAAGTAATGGCATTTTGGAACATGCCACTGTAGTACACCACATTAAGCAAATTCACGGAATGGAGCAGAGTCCACCAGCTGGAAAGGCAGCAGCTGCCACGCGAGTAATTTTTCTAAGATGGCATTTAAACGCTGTACTTGGGGATGGTTGGGACAATATTTTTTCTTACGCTTCAGCAGCTCGGGCAACGTCATCTGACTGCATAAATCTTCAGCTGATGGGATGCTGTCACATTGTGAGGAAGGAGCTGTCAGTGGAGGTTGTAGCCAATGACATGGCAGAGCATGCAGTGGGGGTAGAGACAGATGAGGAGGAGGAGGACCTTTGCAAAGTTTTGCACCAACGGGATGTGTGGCAGTTGGTCATATGTCGCCTCAAGCACGTGGTACCCAAGCGTCCGGTGTCTTTCCCACGCTTGAGCCTCATCTGACATAGATTACAAACAGCAACGGTGGGGTCTGCTACACATTTCTTAAAGAACTCCCAGACAGCAGAGTTCCTGCATGTGTGCTCTGAGACAACTGCGCTCTGCACCTGAGCAGCTCTGACATCTGATGCCTTGGACTGGCTAGTGCTACAGTTGGTCATAGAGGATGTTGTGCCTCGTGTTTGCTGTGCCTCCTCCGCCTCCACCCTCCTCCTCACTTGAATCCTCTGTTCAATCAGGCACCCAGGTGGAGTCAGTGAGCTCATCATCATTGTCATCATCATCATCCCCTATCTCCTCGTCACTGGAACCAACTTAGCAGTATCCTGGAGCTGCTGGGGCAACCTGAGCGCCAGTTATTTGTGTGTCATCACTGGCACCCCCTTCCTCTAGGTTGATTATACTCCCTTCCTCAACCTCAGAGATTGAATCAGAGCACTGTACTTGCTGTGCATCCTCAAGCAGCATGTCACTGTCATTGTAGTCAAACAATTCAGCTGACTCCTCCGTGTGTGATAGCGAGGCTACGGCAGGAGTAGCTGTGTATATGGAGGCTGCATTAGATGCTTTGGCAGCTGAGGTGGACTGTAAAGCACTACAAGCATGGCTGGCAGAGGACTCGGAGGATGAGGATGGCCTGGTTAGCCAATCCACCAAATCCTCTGTATGTTGCTACTGCTTAAGAAGACGGCCAGCACCAGTTAGAAAGGACAAGCGTGCCCCTGCAGAGGATGCACCACGTCCACCACGACCAGAGACACAGCCTCCCGACACAGGGGCTGCTTGCCCTCTTATCTGTGTCTGGGAGCGTCTGCCTGTCCTTTTTGTTCTTTCAGACATGGTGAGTGATATATAGATTAAATATATACAGAACTCTGATTCAACCCTGGTATAAAGATTAAAGATTTACAGAACTCTGTATAACTCAGTGAGACACCCTGATAGCTGGCAGCCAGTGACAAGACACAGATTACAATTCCCTCCTATAAATCAGTGAGACCCCCCTGATGGGTGGCAGTGAGAAAACACAAATTACAATTTGCATAAATCTGCTGGAAGTATGTAGGACCCCCTGATAGCTGGCAGTGAGAAGACACAAATTACAATTCGCATATAAATCTGCTAGAAGTATGTGAGACCCCCTGATGGGTGCCAGTGAGAAGACACAGATTACAAGTCTCAGAAACCTCCTTTAAATCAATGTGACCCCCTGATGGCTGGCAGTGAGAAGACACAGATTACAAGTCTCAGAAACCTCATTTAAATCAGTGTGACCCCGATAGCTGGCAGTGAGAAGACACAAATTACAATTCGCATAAATCTGCTGGAAGTATTGCAGTGGATAGATGTAGTCCTTCCTCGGATGCCAGTCTCTGTTCTAATTCGGTGGAGAAATCAGATATATGTGCGCATAAAGAAATCACACAGACAAGGATGCCAGTCTATGTGGCTTCATTCAAAGCCACTGATTCCTCTGCCCTTTGTTGACAATTTCCAAGGCTTTTTATGCTACTTCGCATGTAACGAAAACAGGCTGTTGCCCAACATTCTATTCGTCATTAATATTGTGAAATTACAGACTTTTGTTTAATAACAGTTAAGGAAATAGAACATCAGCGTCTTTGTTGTCCCTTTAGCCATCAAGGACGTTGTTACAGGATGTTCCAAGATGTTCCAAAACATTCTCTTCTTGATACTTTGAAAAAGAAACTACATGTGCGCACAAAACAATCGGTTAAGATAGTGTGTTAAACAATAATATGCATTTGATTCTAAAATCCTGATTAACCATTTACACTACTTAAATGAGCATTTTTCTAAGCCTCTTTCTAAGCCTTTGAATATTATAAAAAGCGAATATATATATTTGTCCACAACAGTATGTAAAACCCCCTGATAGCTGGCAGTAAGAAGACACAAATTACAATTCGCATAAATCTGCTAGAAGTATGTAGGACCCCCTGATAGCTGGCAGTGAGAAGACACAGATTACAAGTCTCAGAAACCTCCTTTAAATCAGTGTGACCCCCTGATAGCTGGCAGTGAGAAGACACAAATTACAAGTCTCAGAAACCTCCTATAAATCAGTAAGAGCCCCTGATGGGTGGCAGCCAGTGAGAACACACGGATTATAACAACAATTCCCAAATATTTTGTAGAAATTACTGACACCCAAAATTCTGCATGGCACTGGCTGTGACAAGACACAGATCACCTCAATTCCCAAATATTTTGTAGAAATTAGTGACCACCAAAATACTGCGTGGCACTGGCTGTGTGACAAGACACAGATCACCTCAATTTCCAAATGTTTTGTAGAAATTACTGATGCCCAAAATACTGTGTGGCACTGGCTGTGTGACAAGACACAGATCACCTCAATTCCCAGATATTTTGTAGAAATTAGTGACCCCCAAAATACTGCGTGGCACTGGCTGTGTGACAAGACACAGATCACCTCAATTCCCAAATATTTTGTAGAAATTAGTGACCCCCAAAATACTGCTTGGCACTGGCAGTGAGTCACAAGACACAGACCACCTCAATTCCCAAATATTTTGTAGAAATTAGTGACCCCCAAAACACTTGCTGGCAGTGACAAGACACAGATCACCTCAATTCCCAAATATTTTGTAGAAATTAGTGACACCCAAAATAGTTGCTGGGAGTGAGCACAAAGATTACAACAATTCCCAGATATTTGGTAGAAATGAGACCCCCCAGACCCCCCCAGTAGCGTGGCAGACCGGCAGTAAGAACACACACACTAAGACAACAACAATCTCCTATGAAATCTTCTCTCAAATGCGTGCAGAAGCGCTGTGTGGAAGCCTTACATAGTGTGCTGTGGGACTTAGCTATGTGAGCCCATGATTGGGCAAAATTTGCCTAATCAGGACCCTGAGCCGTGATTGGCATAGTGTTGAACCTATCTTGATCCTGACCTGTGGTCGGGTGCAAGGCTGTAGCCCATTAGAAGCTTCAGGCCAGTGGAAAAGTGCATTGTGGTCCATTGTGGTGCATTGTGGGCGAACACGCAGCGAACACCCGGAAATGTTCGTAGTTCGCGAACAAACGAACAGGCTATGTTCGATGCGAACTCTGAACTGATCGAACCGTACAGCTCATCCCTAGTAATAAGTAACCAGCGCAAAGAGACAGCTTGCTCAGGAGTCCCTATCTGGGAGCTCTGATTACATTCAATGATTATGTGTCTAAAGCTGGGATGTTGCCAAAAGACCAAACCTTGGCCTTGCACTTTGGACAAGGATTACAGAACTAGATTATGAGATATTATTTTTTATTTAATCCGCTAGGTAAGTGTGAGTAAGGATTGGATTTGGGAAAATGAGAATGTATTTCTTGAGTGTGTGTGTGAATGCAGGTGTGTATGAATTTTGTGGAGTGAAGCTGAACATAGGAAAACACAGATATAGATCTGACTCCTGTTGATTATTAGATAAATTAACTTTTACATTCAAGTTTATCAGGGTTATTCAGAGAGCGTGAAAAGCAGGAGAATGACTGGAGAATGGCTGGAGAATGAAAAATTCTAGGTCAAAATAGCCGATTTGGAAAGTGAGATGAAAGGGAGAATTTTTCTGGTTTGGCTATTTTGACCTAGAATTTTTTATTCTCCAGCCATTCTCCAGTCTATGTGGCTTCATTCAAAGCCACTGATTCCTCTGCCCTTTATTGACAATTTACAAGGCTTTTTATGCTACTTCGCATGTAACGAAAACAGGCTGTTGCCCAACATTCTATTCGTCATTAATATTGTGAAATTACAGACTATTGTTTAATAACAGTTAAGAAAATAGAACATCAGCGTCTTCGGTTGTCCCTTTAGCCATCAAGGACGTTGTTACAGGATGTTCCAAGATGTTCCAAAACATTCTCTTCTTGATACTTTGAAAAAGAAACTACATGTGCGTACAAAACATTCGGTTAAGATAGCGTATTAAACAATAATATGCATTTGATTCTAAAATCCTTATTAACCATTTACACTACTTAAATGAGCATTTTTCTAGGCCTCTTTCTAAGCCTTTGAATATTATAAAAAGCGAATATATCTATTTGTCCACAACAGTATGTAGGACCCCCTGATAGCTGGCAGTGAGAAGACACAAATTACAATTCGCATAAATCTGCTAGAAGTTTGTAGGACCCCCTGATAGCTTGCAGTGAGAAGACACAAATTACAATTCACATAAATCTGCTAGAAGTATGTAGGACCCCCTGATAGCTGGCAGTGAGAAGACAGAAATTGCAAGTCTCAGAAACCTCCTATAAATCAGTGTGACCCCCTGATAGCTGGCAGTGAGAAGACACAGATTACAAGTCTCAGAAACCTCCTTTAAATCAGTGTGACCCCCTGATAGCTGGCAGTGAGAAGACACAAATTACAATTCGCATACAACTGCTGGAAGTATGTAGGACCCCCTGATAGCTGGAAGTGAGAAGACACAAATTACAATTCGCATAAATCTGCTAGAAGTATGTAGGACCCCCTGATAGCTGGCAGTGAGAAGACCCAGATTACAAGTCTCAGAAACCTCCTTATATCAGTGTGACCCCCTGATAGCTGGCAGTGAGAAGACACAAAGTACAATTCACATAAATCTGCTAAAAGTATGTGGGACCCCCGGATATCTGGCAGTGAGAAGACACAGATTACAAATCTCAGAAACCTCCTATAAATCAGTGTGACCCCCTGATAGCTGGCAGTGAGAAGACACAGATTACAAATCTCAGAAACCTCCTATAAATCAGTGTGACCCCCTGATAGCTGGCAGTGAGAAGACACAAATCACAAGTCTCAGAAACCTCCTATAAATCAGTAAGAGCCCCTGATGGGTGGCAGCCAGTGAGAACACACAGATTATAACAATTCCCAAATATTTTGTAGAAATTACTGACGCCCAAAATACTGCGCGGCACTGGCTGTGACAAGACACAGTTCACCTCAATTCCCAAATATTTTGTAGAAATTAGTGACCTCCAAAATACTGTGTGGCACTGGCTGTGTGACAAGACACAGATCACCTCAATTCCCAGATATTTTGTTGAAATTAGTGGCCCTCAAAATACTGCGTGGTACTGGCTGTGTGACAAGACACAGATCACCTCAATTCCCAGATATTTTGTTGAAATTAGTGGCCCTCAAAATACTGCGTGGTACTGGC
>RXON01003822.1:0-17654 GCA_009667805.1 Leptobrachium leishanense
AGATAGCCAATTGTCATGCCCCGCTCCGCGGCCTTCCCCCCCACCCACACCGCCATGCTGGGAGAGGTTCCCTACTCACCCGAGGTCCCTCGTGGCGCGTTGCTCTCCGAGTTCCGGGTCCGCAGGATGGAAGGGAAGAGCCAGGAGACGCCCCACGCCGCCGGCTGGATCCAAGCCCTGTAGAGGAATGCGCGCACGCGCGAGAACAGACCCTCCTATGTAGTGTAAAATCAGGTACTCTGGCGCCCTCGGCTGGCCGATTAAGGGTACTGCGGGACACCTGCTCTGGAGATCCTCGAATGCCTCCCATTGACCTATCAAAGATCCAGGTACCTCAACTCCACCTACGAGAACCAGGTGAGAGATATTCTCATGATCCCATGAACCCTATTTAAATCCGCCTTCCTTCCCAGCACATTATCCAGGTTCTACTGTGCCTTCCGCCTCAGTTTTCCTAGAGCTCCTCGTATTCCTTGATCACGTATCTTCTGACCCTTCGACCCGGATTGTGACAACGACTACGCCACCTTCTTCAACCCTTCGACCCGGATTGTGCCAACGACTACGCCATCTTCTTCTGACCCTTTGACCCGGATTGTGCCAACGACTACGCCACCTTCTTCAACCCTTCGACCCGGATTGTGCCACCGACTACGCTGCCTTCTTTAACCCTTCGACCCGGATTGTACCACCGACTACGCTACCTTCTTCAACCTTCGACCCAGATTGTGCCACCGACTACGCTACCTTCTTTAACCCTTCGACCCGGATTGTGCCATCGACTACGCCACCTTCCTCAACCCTTCGACCCGGATTGTGCCACCTACTACGCCGCCTTCTACACTCTTCGACCCGGATTGTACCATCGACCACGCCATCATCCTCGTTATTATCCGTTGTTCTTCCTGGGACTTTGTTTTACGAATTCCACTCCAACCTTATTTACTGTATTATTTTCTGGACTTCAACTACTATTTATGGTTCACTAAAAGATTACTTTACTCTCCATCGCCTCCTGATTTCCTTATCCATAGCTTGCCATTGGGTTCCATACACACACTTCACAGGGGATCCAAACCCTGCATTACAGAAGAACCTGGATCATCATGGAACCCGCAAGCACCGCTCAGGTTCTTGCTATCCTCACCGAACAGATGGCCGCCCTAGCCAAGATGGTACAGAACCTACAGACCAGCCAAGAAACCTTACTCCACAGAGAGAGGAGTCGCGCCGAGGCCACGGCACTACCTCCTTCACCCTCCGGTTCCGTTATTCAACAGGCCGAACTCCTCGCTCCAGAACCCAGAGCCAATGCACCCGAACGGTTTTCCGGTGATCGCACAAAGTACCGCACCTTTATCACCGCCTGCGAACTTATGTTCTCTCTTTGTCCCCGTACGTATGGATCTGACTCCGTAAAAGTGCGCTCAGCCATTTCATTGATGTCCGGGGCTCCACAGGACTGGGCCTTCCAACTTCTGCGTGAAGGGAGTCCTCTTCTATCCTCCTGGAATTCCTTCGTCCAAGCCATGAACCCTATATATGATGACCCTCTGCGTTCATCAACCGCATTAACCACAATTCGGCATCTACGACAAGGACGACGACCAGTGGAGGACTACATCTCCGAGTTTCGAGCTGTGGCCGCAGATACAGGCTTGAACGACGTGGGTCTTAGAGATCATTTCCGTCATGGTCTCTCTGATCAACTAAAGGACGAACTGGCCCGAATAGGGGTTCCCACAACACTGGACGCCATGATCCTGCGATCCCTAACCCTGGACCAACGTTTCAGAGAGAGACGTCAAGAGAGAATGGCCACCGCTCCTTCCTTACCCGTCCGGCGGTCTGAAACTCCATCCACGACCTCTGTCAGATCCTCCAACTCCACTCCTTCACCTCCCGAACCCATGGAGATTGGCTTAGCACGAGGTCCCTTGTCCCCTGCTGAACGAAGCAGACGACGCGCGCAAAACCTCTGCCTGTACTGCGGTCAACCCGGTCACCTCCTGCGTGGCTGCCCTATACGACCACCACTTCCTTCTGACGGAGGTAAGAACCATTCCTCCGTAATATCACTTCAATGTGTGTTTGGTTCCACCTCCGCTCATATGACCATTCCTGTCACCCTGCAGTGGGAAGATAGAAGTGTGAACGTGTCTGCCATCATAGACTCCGGGGCTAGTAACAACTTCTTCGATCTCACCCTCGCTACCTCCCTAGCGATCCCTACACGACTGAAGAAGACTCCCACACCATTACAAATGGTCGACGGAAGCACACTACGTACCGGCCCCATCACCCATGAAACCACTCCTTTGTCGCTGCTCATCGGTACTAAACACCAGGAGCGCCTCCAATGGGACATTGTACCTTCTCCTTTGTTCCCTCTGGTTCTAGGGCTTCCTTGGCTTCGCACCCATAATCCTTCCATCGACTGGTCCTCCAACACCGTCTCTTTCCCTTCTCACCATTGCCAACACTTCTGTACGAACGGGTATACCACCGAAAAGATTGGGTTTTCTACCTACCCAGCTTCTGAACTACCGGTCAAGTATTCTGACTTCCAAGATGTGTTTGAGAAGAAAGGGGCCGACACACTACCTCCACACAGAGAATACGATTGCCCCATCGACCTTCTTCCAGGAGCACCCATACCCCATGGGCGCATTTATAACCTATCCGTTCCTGAATCCCAATCCTTGAAGGAGTATATTGAGGACGGGCTCCAAAAAGGATTCATACGTCACTCCACTTCACCTGCCGGGGCCGGTATCTTCTTTGTTGGGAAACGAGATGGTGGGCTCCGACCATGCGTCGACTACAGAGCATTGAACGCAATCACGGTACGTAACCGTTATCCACTACCACTGATCCCCGAGTTACTGGATAGAGTGAAGGATGCTTGTATCTTCACAAAGATTGATCTCCGTGGAGCCTATAATTTGGTGCGAATGAGACGAGGGGACGAGTGGAAGACCGCCTTCCGTTCTCGATATGGTCACTTTGAGTATCGCGTCATGCCGTTCGGCTTGTGTAATGCCCCAGCTGCCTTTCAACACTTTCTCAATGACATCTTTCGTGACATCCTGGATACCTTCCTGGTGATTTATTTGGATGATCTACTGATATTCTCCCGCTCTCTCCAAGAGCACGAACAGCACGTCCGACTCGTCCTGTCTCGCCTCCGTCAGCACAAATTATATGGTAAAATTGAAAAAAGTACCTTCGAAACCCCATCCATCGAATTTTTGGGATACATTCTGTCACCAGGGCATGTCGAAATGGATGAAGCCAAGGTCAAGTCCATCCTCGATTGGCCAACACCTAAAGACAAAAAGGCGGTCCAACAATTCATGGGGTTTGCCAACTTCTATCGACGTTTCATCCGATCCTTTTCACACCTCAGCGCACCTATTACATCGCTAACCAAAAAGGACGTGCGATTTCAATGGTCTGCAGAGGCTCAACAGGCCTTCGAGAGACTTAAGAAGAGCTTCACCCAAGCACCCGTCCTAAAACAGCCTGAGGCTCACCTCCCATACTATTTAGAGACAGACGCCTCCGACATTGCACTGGGCGCAATCCTATCTCAGAGATCCGGGGATAAGAAACTCCTGCATCCGGTAGCCTTTTACTCCAGACGCCTCAATTCTGCCGAACGAAACTATAACATAGGTGAGAAAGAACTGCTTGCAATAAAGAACGCTCTCGAAGAGTGGAGACACCTTCTCGAAGGAGCGACACACCCTGTAACCGTTTTTACTGACCATCGCAACCTTGAATACCTCCGTACTGCCAAACGACTCCAACCCCGACAAGCCAGGTGGGCGCTCTTCTTCTCTCGTTTCTCACTACTCATCACGTATCGACCTGGAAAGAGAAACGGAAAGGCGGATGCCCTCTCTCGTCAGTATGATTCTGATACGCCCTCTACCACGACACCAAACGACACGATCCTGCCTAGTGGCTTCTTCTGTGCTACAAAAGACACCCTAATGGAGCAGATACAAAGGTACAGTCGACATCCACCTACAAACATCCAAGGACTCGTCCCCATCAAAGGATACCTGTATCACGAAAAACAGATATATGCACCTCCGGAGACCCGCCTACAAGTACTACAAACTGCACACGATATTCCAGCTGCCGGCCACGGGGTATCAAGAAGACCATAAACACCGTACAACGATATTTCTGGTGGCCATCAGTCAAGAAGGATGTTGCCGCCTTTGTTCTTTCCTGTCCTATCTGTGCACGTAACAAACAACCAAGAGCTCGCCCTGCCGGTCTTCTACAACCCTTGGCGCTTCCACAACATCCATGGAAAGACCTCTCGATGGATTTCATCGTTGACTTACCCCCCTCACGCCAACACACAACGATCTTTGTAGTGGTGGACCGTTGCACCAAAATGGCCCACTTCATTCCAGCAATAGGCCTTCCTACCGCTGCCCAGACAGCTACACTCTTCATCAGAGAAATATTCCGACTGCATGGCATCCCTCATTCCATCGTTTCAGACAGAGGATCCCAGTTCACTTCTCGCTTCTGGTCTCAAATGTGCCGTAGTCTAAAAATTTCTAGATATCTCTCCTCTGCATTTCATCCTCAGAGCAACGGACAAACCGAACGGACGAACCAGACGTTGGACAGTACCTCCGCTGTTATACCACACATCTCCAAGACGACTGGCTGGACATCTTGCCACTCGCTGAGTTCGCCTACAACAACCAGGTACATTCGTCAACACGTCTTTCTCCTTTCTATGCCAACTACGGATACCACCCCGATATTCTACCCGACATACCTCCGAACACTCCGGTTCCTGAAGTGGCAAACCGTCTAAGACCCTTACGCCTCCAACTACGAACATTACGCCATCAACTACAACAGGCTCAAGACACTCAAAAAAGGTATGCAGACCGTAACCGAAGACCCGCTCCGCGATATGCACCCGGAGACAAGGTGTTGCTGTCCACTGCTCATCTCCGACTAGACTGCCCGTCTAAGAAACTGGGGCCCCGCTTCATCGGCCCGTTCCAGGTCCTCAAAATGGTCAATCCGGTGGCAGCCCATTTAACCCTTCCTTCCTCCTACAGGATTCACCCTGTTTTCCATGTCTCCCTCCTAAAGCGTTGGCGTGACAATCCTTTTCCTGGACGACACGCCGACCCGATCGCTCCCGTGTTGGTGTCCGGAGATGAGGAATACGAGGTCTCAAGGATCCTGGATTCCCGACTACGTTATGGCAAGTTGGAGTACCTGGTCCACTGGAAAGGTTACGGTCCGGAAGATCGCTCCTGGGAACCTGGCACCAATATACATGCTCCGGCTAAGGTTCGTGCCTTTCATCTTCGTTACCCCTCCAAACCATCAGTGAGGCGCACCCGGGGGTCGCGCCTTGGTGGGGGGTCCTGTCATGCCCCGCTCCGCGGCCTTCCCCCGACCCACACCGCCATGCTGGGAGAGGTTCCCTACTCACCCGAGGTCCCTCGTGGCGCGTTGCTCCGAGTTCCGGGTCCGCAGGATGGAAGGGAAGAGCCAGGAGACGCCCCACGCCGCCGGCTGGATCCAAGCCCTGTAGAGGAATGCGCGCACGCGCGAGAACAGACCCTCCTATGTAGTGTAAAATCAGGTACTCTGGCGCCCTCGGCTGGCCGATTAAGGGTACTGCGGGACACCTGCTCTGGAGATCCTCCAATGCCTCCCATTGACCTATCAAAGATCCAGGTACCTCAACTCCACCTACGAGAACCAGGTGAGAGATATTCTCATGATCCCATGAACCCTATTTAAATCCGCCTTCCTTCCCAGCACATTATCCAGGTTCTACTGTGCCTTCCGCCTCAGTTTTCCTAGAGCTCCTCGTATTCCTTGATCACGTATCTTCTGACCCTTCGACCCGGATTGTGACAACGACTACGCCACCTTCTTCAACCCTTCGACCCGGATTGTGCCAACGACTACGCCATCTTCTTCTGACCCTTTGACCCGGATTGTGCCAACGACTACGCCACCTTCTTCAACCCTTCGACCCGGATTGTGCCAACGACTACGCCACCTTCTTCAACCTTCGACCCGGATTGTGCCACCGACTACGCTGCCTTCTTTAACCCTTCGACCCGGATTGTACCACCGACTACGCTACCTTCTTCAACCTTCGACCCAGATTGTGCCACCGACTACGCTACCTTCTTTAACCCTTCGACCCGGATTGTGCCATCGACTACGCCACCTTCCTCAACCCTTCGACCCGGATTGTGCCACCTACTACGCCGCCTTCTACACTCTTCGACCCGGATTGTACCATCGACCACGCCATCATCCTCGTTATTATCCGTTGTTCTTCCTGGGACTTTGTTTTACGAATTCCACTCCAACCTTATTGACTGTATTATTTTCTGGACTTCAACTACTATTTATGGTTCACTAAAAGATTACTTTACTCTCCATCGCCTCCTGATTTCCTTATCCATAGCTTGCCATTGGGTTCCATACACACACTTCACAGGGGATCCAAACCCTGCATTACACCAATCTCAGGATATAGTGGTTTCCCCTATACCATTACACAATAACGAAATCAATAACCTGGATCGGCGCAAATACTGCTCTCTGGGGTCCTGGAGTCTCGTGTATATATATAATAAAGAGAGAGACAATAATAGTGCAACACTGTTATATACAATGTACTATGAATATATGTGGTGTAGACCCCACTTACAAGTGTAGAGCCGTACACTGGCTCTAAGTGGGTCCAGGCATGCGGGTAATTATCTTCAGTTTCTCAGGTGACCCCCACCTTACAGCAAATTTTTTTCCTTTTTCTTTATCCGAAGTTTAGGCGGTAGAAAGGAAAACAGGAAGAGAAATCCTTGTGTAGATCCACAAATTAAGGTCACAATATTATGTACAGTTGGAGTTGTACTCACATTCTGTGGAGCTCACATAGCTCATGGATATATGCCCATAGGTTTTTTTAGTAGGAGAAAAACCCAGAAGAAAAACCACCGATGTTTGCAGGAATCAATGAAGCAGGAATCAGGATAGGGGATGAAAAAAAATAAAATTTATTTAAAATATAATTAAAATCACCACCAGAACGCGTTTCGCCGCATCAAGTAGCGGCTTCATCAGCTGGAATGGTGTCATGGGCTTACAGACCCTTTTATAGTGTCCATAAATGTTCTTAATTGTCCCCATATGTCCTGTCTGCTTCTTTAATTGATCCTTCCGGTTTCTTCGGCGTCTGTTAATGGGCGCCGCCATTTTGCGCATGCGCGGTTTACTTCCGCGTTCCACTGCGTTCCAATGCTCCGTTTTTACTTCCGCGTTCCACCGCGTTCCAAGCGCCGCTTTTTTACTTCCGGTCGGCGGTTCTCGGCCAGGAAGGTGTGGAATCTTTCTTTTTTTTCTGGGTTCAACAGCTGGGGCTTTCTAAACACTTCCCCTTTTTCGTCATATACGTCCCAAAAACAAAATATTACATATATTAAACTCCAATAGAGGGGCTAACGCTATAAAAATAATTTGTGCACCCCGCAGGGTCCCTCTATTTTACTACAGTATGCCCAATAGATTATATTTACTAGAAAATAACTTCTTAGCAAACTGGATGTGTAATGGACATTACTCATACCCTCCTAAAAAGGGCCTGTGTGCAAAATCTACACCATCCAAAGGGTGACCATACACTTCCAATAACCCCCTTTATCAAGAAAGTGTCTTGTGCTTTAGTGCTTTAATTTAATTATAGTGACAATTGTGTATTATAGTTCAGACAATAATCGCGGTCTGATAGCAGCCTGCACACTTCTCCCTTTTAATATCTGGTCATGCTTACATCACGGACTATGACCTCATATTGACCAAATAAGGACATGGCTGAAAGTTCATCACCTGGGCCTATGTTATCTTGAGTATCTCAACTCATTAACTTTAAACAATCTTTTTAAAAATAAACTGTATGTATTGTAATGTTTGAAATTAGGTATAAAGTAGATTTTATTACTTGTCAAACCCCCAATGAGGATGCCTTACAAAGACACTAACTAATATTTGTATATGTGTGTGATTAAATTCTTTCCCCTGAGTCCTGCACGCTAATATTAATAAAGCAATTATTTCCAAAGCAAAAAATCTGCAAAATCGTTTGCCTAAAAATGAGGCTTTTCAACTTTTGAAACAGACCTCCATCTCTCAGGAACTACACAAGAATCTCAACTGGGATAACGAGGTGTATTGTTTTCAGAACCACAACTACAAAGTTAACTTATACACAGTTCATTTCTTCTTCCATCTCTCACCAGGAGGACAAATGACCAGACAGACTCGTTACAGTGCCATTTTAACACATTTTTATTACATTTTAACCATATTTTTGGCAAAGAACATTGTTGCAGTACATTCGTCGTACTGTCCTTATGATAATCCCTCATCTTTACATAGTTATATCGGCGGAAAAATAGACGTGCATCCATCGAGTTCAGCGTTTTACACATCACCTACTGCAGTTGATCCAATAGAAGGCAAAAAAACCCAGTCTGAAGCGCTTGCGAAATATGCAACATCCTGGGAAAAAAAATCCTTCTTGACCCCGGAATGGTGGTCAGATTTCTCCTTGGATCAAGCAGCTGGATACAGGTGAAGAATGTTCCAACAGCCTCGATCATCTTTTCCAAAAGCCGCTACGTCTTCATCATCTAGATAAGTATCAAAGAGTAGTAGAAGTTAAAAAAGAAAAATCATTTACATGGAAAAAAGAGTTTGTTTATTCAAGGGCACACAGAATTTTTTTTCTCTAACCATGAATGTGAACCTTTCATGGTCCACACAGCCTAAATGGAGCCCATCATAACCAAAACAGCATTAAATTGTTACTCAAGTCATTGTGACCACTCAGAATGTTTGAGCAGATAATGTGCACTGAGTGTCCTCATTCTCCTCTGGGAGGCCTGATTGAAGCTACTAAATGATGAATCAACCTCATATATCCTAATAGTTTAATGGCTTGGTGACCAAGCAGCTGCTTTTTGCAATTCATGAACATTGTTTTATTGGTAAATATAGTTCTAGCAGGTTTTGTAATCTATGATAACATTCCATATACAATCTATTTTAAAAAAGGATCTATTTGCTAAATAGAAGCAGAAAAGATACTAAATAACTTAAAAGCATAATATTTTTACAAATAAATTACAAAACATGAGTAAAATTGCTATTCACAAATATGTCACGTTCTAAAGCCTACCTTATGAGTCCGCCATCCTTAGTCGTCCTCAGGCTTTTTGTAGAAGGATAAAATTTTGTTCACGGGTATTTTGTTTCCGTGTTGTTTTAGACATTGCCATGCAACGCGACAGCAGATACAAAGAGCGACGATAAACACCCCAAGTCCAATGAGTAACCACTTTAACAGTTTCTTAACCGTTTTGCCAAAAGAGCGGTCCTCACGAGCTATTCGTCGGTCTTGTTTTTCATCGTCGTCGATGGTTGCTTGGTCTTGCTTTTCATCGTCATCGATGGTTGCTTGGTCTTGCTTTTCAGCCTCATCGATGGATTGTTCTTCTTGCTTTGTAGCTTCATTGATGATTGCTTGGACTTGCTTTACAGCCTCATCAATGGATTGTTCATCTTGCTTTGTAGCTTCATCGATGGATGTTTGGTCTTTTTTTCAGTCTCATCAATGGTTTGTTCTTCTTTCTTTTCTGAATTTTCAGATTCTGGAGTAATATCCAGGACTCTCCTCTGTGGAATAGGGTAGGAGGAGATTTCTCGCACCAACAAGAAAATAATGAATAAGAATATCTTGACTGAAGCCATGTTCATAGTTCAGACAATAATCGCGGTCTGATAGCAGCCTGCACACTGCTCCCTTTTAATCTGGTCATGCTTACATCACGGACTATGACCTCATATTGACCAAATAAGGACATGGCTGAAAGTTCATCACCTGGGCCTATGTTATCTTGAGTATCTCAACTCATTAACTTTAAACAATCTTTTAAAAATAAACTGTATGTATTGTAATGTTTGAAATTAGGTATAAAGTAGATTTTATTACTTGTCAAACCCCCAATGAGGATGCCTTACAAAGACACTAACTAATATTTGTATATGTGTGTGATTAAATTCTTTCCCCTGAGTCCTGCACGCTAATATTAATAAAGCAATTATTTCCAAAGCAAAAAATCTGCAAAATCGTTTGCCTAAAAATGAGGCTTTTCAACTTTTGAAACAGACCTCCATCTCTCAGGAACTACACAAGAATCTCAACTGGGATAACGAGGTGTATTGTTTCAGAAAACCACAACTACAAAGTTAACTTATACACAGTTCATTTCTTCTTCATCTCTCACCAGGAGGACAAATGACCAGACAGACTCGTTACAGTGCCATTTTAACACATTTTTATTACATTTTAACCATATTTTTGGCAAAGAACATTGTTGCAGTACATTCGTCGTACTGTCCTTATGATAATCCCATCTCTTACATAGTTATATCGCGGAAAAATAGACGTGCATCCATCGAGTTCAGCGTTTTACACATCACCTACTGCAGTTGATCCAATAGAAGGCAAAAAAACCCAGTCTGAAGCGCTTGCGAAATATGCAACATCCTGGGAAAAAAAAATCCTTCTTGACCCCGGAATGGTGGTCAGATTTCTCCTTGGATCAAGCAGCTGGATACAGGTGAAGAATGTTCCAACAGCCTCGGTCATCTTTTCCAAAAGCCGCTACGTCTTCATCATCTAGATAAGTATCAAAGAGTAGTAGAAGTTAAAAAAGAAAAATCATTTACATGGAAAAAAGAGTTTGTTTATTCAAGGGCACACAGAATTTTTTTTCTCTAACCATGAATGTGAACCTTTCATGGTCCACACAGCCTAAATGGAGCCCATCATAACCAAAACAGCATTAAATTGTTACTCAAGTCATTGTGACCACTCAGAATGTTTGAGCAGATAATGTGCACTGAGTGTCCTCATTCTCCTCTGGGAGGCCTGATTGAAGCTACTAAATGATGAATCAACCTCATATATCCTAATAGTTTAATGGCTTGGTGACCAAGCAGCTGCTTTTTGCAATTCATGAACATTGTTTTATTGGTAAAATATAGTTCTAGCAGGTTTTGTAATCTATGATAACATTCCATATACAATCTATTTAAAAAAATGATCTATTTGCTAAATAGAAGCAGAAAAGATACTAAATAACTTAAAAGCATAATATTTTTACAAATAAATTACAAAACATGAGTAAAATTGCTATTCACAAATATGTCACGTTCTAAAGCCTACCTTATGAGTCCGCCATCCTTAGTCGTCCTCTTCTTCATCCTGATTCACCTCAGGCTTTTTGTAGAAGGATAAAATTTTGTTCACGGGTATTTTGTTTCCGTGTTGTTTTAGACATTGCCATGCAACGCGACAGCAGATACAAAGAGCGACGATAAACACCCCAAGTCCAATGAGTAACCACTTTAACAGTTTCTTAACCGTTTTGCCAAAAGAGCGGTCCTCACGAGCTATTCGTCGGTCTTGTTTTTCATCGTCGTCGATGGTTGCTTGGTCTTGCTTTTCATCGTCATCGATGGTTGCTTGGTCTGCTTTTCAGCCTCATCGATGGATTGTTCTTCTTGCTTTGTAGCTTCATTGATGATTGCTTGGACTTGCTTTACAGCCTCATCAATGGATTGTTCATCTTGCTTTGTAGCTTCATCGATGGATGTTTGGTCTTGTTTTTCAGTCTCATCAATGGTTTGTTCTTCTTTCTTTTCTGAATTTTCAGATTCTGGAGTAATATCCAGGACTCTCCTCTGTGGAATAGGGTAGGAGGAGATTTCTCGCACCAACAAGAAAATAATGAATAAGAATATCTTGACTGAAGCCATGTTCATAGTTCAGACAATAATCGCGGTCTGATAGCAGCCTGCACACTGCTCCCTTTAATATCTGGTCATGCTTACATCACGGACTATGACCTCATATTGACCAAATAAGGACATGGCTGAAAGTTCATCACCTGGGCCTATGTTATCTTGAGTATCTCAACTCATTAACTTTAAACAATCTTTTTAAAAATAAACTGTATGTATTGTAATGTTTGAAATTAGGTATAAAGTAGATTTTATTACTTGTCAAACCCCCAATGAGGATGCCTTACAAAGACACTAACTAATATTTGTATATGTGTGTGATTAAATTCTTTCCCCTGAGTCCTGCACGCTAATATTAATAAAGCAATTATTTCCAAAGCAAAAAATCTGCAAAATCGTTTGCCTAAAAATGAGGCTTTTCAACTTTTGAAACAGACCTCCATCTCTCAGGAACTACACAAGAATCTCAACTGGGATAACGTGGTGTATTGTTTCAGAACCACAACTACAAAGTTAACTTATACACAGTTCATTTCTTCTTCCATCTCTCACCAGGAGGACAAATGACCAGACAGACTCGTTACAGTGCCATTTTAACACATTTTTATTACATTTTAACCATATTTTTGGCAAAGAACATTGTTGCAGTACATTCGTCGTACTGTCCTTATGATAATCCCTCATCTTTACATAGTTATATCGGCGGAAAAATAGACGTGCATCCATCGAGTTCAGCGTTTTACACATCACCTACTGCAGTTGATCCAATAGAAGGCAAAAAAACCCAGTCTGAAGCGCTTGCGAAATATGCAACATCCTGGGAAAAAAAAATCCTTCTTGACCCCGGAATGGTGGTCAGATTTCTCCTTGGATCAAGCAGCTGGATACAGGTGAAGAATGTTCCAACAGCCTCGGTCATCTTTTCCAAAAGCCGCTACGTCTTCATCATCTAGATAAGTATCAAAGAGTAGTAGAAGTTAAAAAAGAAAAATCATTTACATGGAAAAAAGAGTTTGTTTATTCAAGGGCACACAGAATTTTTTTTCTCTAACCATGAATGTGAACCTTTCATGGTCCACACAGCCTAAATGGAGCCCATCATAACCAAAACAGCATTAAATTGTTACTCAAGTCATTGTGACCACTCAGAATGTTTGAGCAGATAATGTGCACTGAGTGTCCTCATTCTCCTGGGAGGCCTGATTGAAGCTACTAAATGATGAATCAACCTCATATATCCTAATAGTTTAATGGCTTGGTGACCAAGCAGCTGCTTTTTGCAATTCATGAACATTGTTTTATTGGTAAAATATAGTTCTAGCAGGTTTTGTAATCTATGATAACATTCCATATACAATCTATTTAAAAAAATGATCTATTTGCTAAATAGAAGCAGAAAAGATACTAAATAACTTAAAAGCATAATATTTTTACAAATAAATTACAAAACATGAGTAAAATTGCTATTCACAAATATGTCACGTTCTAAAGCCTACCTTATGAGTCCGCCATCCTTAGTCGTCCTCTTCTTCATCCTGATTCACCTCAGGCTTTTTGTAGAAGGATAAAATTTTGTTCACGGGTATTTTGTTTCCGTGTTGTTTTAGACATTGCCATGCAACGCGACAGCAGATACAAAGAGCGACGATAAACACCCCAAGTCCAATGAGTAACCACTTTAACAGTTTCTTAACCGTTTTGCCAAAAGCGGTCCTCACGAGCTATTCGTCGTCTTGTTTTTCATCGTCGTCGATGGTTGCTTGGCTTGCTTTTCATCGTCATCGATGGTTGCTTGGTCTTGCTTTTCAGCCTCATCGATGGATTGTTCTTCTTGCTTTGTAGCTTCATTGATGATTGCTTGGACTTGCTTTACAGCCTCATCAATGGATTGTTCATCTTGCTTTGTAGCTTCATCGATGGATGTTTGGTCTTGTTTTTCAGTCTCATCAATGGTTTGTTCTTCTTTCTTTTCTGAATTTTCAGATTCTGGAGTAATATCCAGGACTCTCCTCTGTGGAATAGGGTAGGAGGAGATTTCTCGCACCAACAAGAAAATAATGAATAAGAATATCTTGACTGAAGCCATGTTCATAGTTCAGACAATAATCGCGGTCTGATAGCAGCCTGCACACTGCTCCCTTTTAATATCTGGTCATGCTTACATCACGGACTATGACCTCATATTGACCAAATAAGGACATGGCTGAAAGTTCATCACCTGGGCCTATGTTATCTTGAGTATCTCAACTCATTAACTTTAAACAATCTTTTTAAAAATAAACTGTATGTATTGTAATGTTTGAAATTAGGTATAAAGTAGATTTTTATTACTTGTCAAACCCCCAATGAGGATGCCTTACAAAGACACTAACTAATATTTGTATATGTGTGTGATTAAATTCTTTCCCCTGAGTCCTGCACGCTAATATTAATAAAGCAATTATTTCCAAAGCAAAAAATCTGCAAAATCGTTTGCCTAAAAATGAGGCTTTTCAACTTTTGAAACAGACCTCCATCTCTCAGGAACTACACAAGAATCTCAACTGGGATAACGAGGTGTATTGTTTTCAGAACCACAACTACAAAGTTAACTTATACACAGTTCATTTCTTCTTCCATCTCTCACCAGGAGGACAAATGACCAGACAGACTCGTTACAGTGCCATTTTAACACATTTTTATTACATTTTAACCATATTTTTGGCAAAGAACATTGTTGCAGTACATTCGTCGTACTGTCCTTATGATAATCCCTCATCTTTACATAGTTATATCGGCGGAAAAATAGACGTGCATCCATCGAGTTCAGCGTTTTACACATCACCTACTGCAGTTGATCCAATAGAAGGCAAAAAAACCCAGTCTGAAGCGCTTGCGAAATATGCAACATCCTGGGAAAAAAAAATCCTTCTTGACCCCGGAATGGTGGTCAGATTTCTCTTTGGATCAAGCAGCTGGATACAGGTGAAGAATGTTCCAACAGCCTCGGTCATCTTTTCCAAAAGCCGCTACGTCTTCATCATCTAGATAAGTATCAAAGAGTAGTAGAAGTTAAAAAAGAAAAATCATTTACATGGAAAAAAGAGTTTGTTTATTCAAGGGCACACAGAATTTTTTTTCTCTAACCATGAATGTGAACCTTTCATGGTCCACACAGCCTAAATGGAGCCCATCATAACCAAAACAACATTAAATTGTTACTCAAGTCATTGTGACCACTCAGAATGTTTGAGCAGATAATGTGCACTGAGTGTCCTCATTCTCCTCTGGGAGGCCTGATTGAAGCTACTAAATGATGAATCAACCTCATATATCCTAATAGTTTAATGGCTTGGTGACCAAGCAGCTGCTTTTTGCAATTCATGAACATTGTTTTATTGGTAAAATATAGTTCTAGCAGGTTTTGTAATCTATGATAACATTCCATATACAATCTATTTAAAAAAATGATCTATTTGCTAAATAGAAGCAGAAAAGATACTAAATAACTTAAAAGCATAATATTTTTACAAATAAATTACAAAACATGAGTAAAATTGCTATTCACAAATATGTCACGTTCTAAAGCCTACCTTATGAGTCCGCCATCCTTAGTCGTCCTCTTCTTCATCCTGATTCACCTCAGGCTTTTTGTAGAAGGATAAAATTTTGTTCACGGGTATTTTGTTTCCGTGTTGTTTTAGACATTGCCATGCAACGCGACAGCAGATACAAAGAGCGACGATAAACACCCCAAGTCCAATGAGTAACCACTTTAACAGTTTCTTAACCGTTTTGCCAAAAGAGCGGTCCTCACGAGCTATTCGTCGGTCTTGTTTTTCATCGTCGTCGATGGTTGCTTGGTCTTGCTTTTCATCGTCATCGATGGTTGCTTGGTCTTGCTTTTCAGCCTCATCGATGGATTGTTCTTCTTGCTTTGTAGCTTCATTGATGATTGCTTGGACTTGCTTTACAGCCTCATCAATGGATTGTTCATCTTGCTTTGTAGCTTCATCGATGGATGTTTGGTCTTGTTTTTCAGTCTCATCAATGGTTTGTTCTTCTTTCTTTTCTGAATTTTCAGATTCTGGAGTAATATCCAGGACTCTCCTCTGTGGAATAGGGTAGGAGGAGATTTCTCGCACCAACAAGAAAATAATGAATAAGAATATCTTGACTGAAGCCATGTTCATAGTTCAGACAATAATCGCGGTCTGATAGCAGCCTGCACACTGCTCCCTTTTAATATCTGGTCATGCTTACATCACGGACTATGACCTCATATTGACCAAATAAGGACATGGCTGAAAGTTCATCACCTGGGCCTATGTTATCTTGAGTATCTCAACTCATTAACTTTAAACAATCTTTTTAAAAATAAACTGTATGTATTGTAATGTTTGAAATTAGGTATAAAGTAGATTTTATTACTTGTCAAACCCCCAATGAGGATGCCTTACAAAGACACTAACTAATATTTGTATATGTGTGTGATTAAATTCTTTCCCCTGAGTCCTGCACGCTAATATTAATAAAGCAATTATTTCCAAAGCAAAAAATCTGCAAAATCGTTTGCCTAAAAATGAGGCTTTTCAACTTTTGAAACAGACCTCCATCTCTCAGGAACTACACAAGAATCTCAACTGGGATAACGAGGTGTATTGTTTTCAGAACCACAACTACAAAGTTAACTTATACACAGTTCATTTCTTCTTCCATCTCTCACCAGGAGGACAAATGACCAGACAGACTCGTTACAGTATAAACAACGAATGGTGCAGCGCCACACAACATGCATCCACCACCGGGGTGCCCAGATAGCCAATTGTCATGCCCCGCTCCGCGGCCTTCCCCCGACCCACACCGCCATGCTGGGAGAGGTTCCCTACTCACCCGAGGTCCCTCGTGGCGCGTTGCTCCGAGTTCCGGGTCCGCAGGATGGAAGGGAAGAGCCAGGAGACGCCCCACGCCCGCCGGTTGATCCAAGCCCTGTAGAGGAATGCGCGCACGCGCGAGAACAGACCCTCCTATGTAGTGTAAATCAGGTACTCTGGCGCCCTCGGCTGGCCGATTAAGGGTACTGCGGGACACCTGCTCTGGAGATCCTCGAATGCCTCCCATTGACCTATCAAAGATCCAGGTACCTCAACTCCACCTACGAGAACCAGGTGAGAGATATTCTCATGATCCCATGAACCCTATTTTAATCCGCCTTCCTTCCCAGCACATTATCCAGGTTCTACTGTGCCTTCCGCCTCAGTTTCCTAGAGCTCCTCGTATTCCTTGATCACGTATCTTCTGACCCTTCGACCCGGATTGTGACAACGACTACGCCACCTTCTTCAACCCTTCGACCCGGATTGTGCCAACGACTACGCCATCTTCTTCTGACCCTTTGACCCGGATTGTGCCAACGACTACGCCACCTTCTTCAACCCTTCGACCCGGATTGCCACCGACTACGCTGCCTTCTTAACCCTTCGACCCGGATTGTACCACCGACTACGCTACCTTCTTCAACCTTCGACCCAGATTGTGCCACCGACTACGCTACCTTCTTTAACCCTTCGACCCGGATTGTGCCATCGACTACGCCACCTTCCAACCCTTCGACCCGGATTGTGCCACCTACTACGCCGCCTTCTACACTCTTCGACCCGGATTGTACCATCGACCACGCCATCATCCTCGTTATTATCGTTGTTCTTCCTGGGACTTTGTTTTACGAATTCCACTCCAACCTTATTTACTGTATTATTTTCTGGACTTCAACTACTATTTATGGTTCACTA